>JAKJJM010005604.1:0-10248 GCA_021901965.1 Pipa carvalhoi
CTGAAAAAAGACACAAGTCCATCCAGTTCAGCCTGTTTTCCTGCAATGTTGATCCAGAGGAAGGCAAAAAAAACCCATGAGGCAAGAGCCAATTATCCTCATATAACACAGATATCTAACCTATCACGTTGACTAATGGCTATCCCTTAGGAAAAGGAAAGTTATTTACTCTTCCCAATGCTTCTCCATTTTTACCATATCCACATGGTCTAATATTTCCAAAAAAGAAATAACAATATAACAATAAATACTAACAATATAAAAGTTATAATTAATAGCAGTCATTCAGATAAGAGAATATTGTTGAGGTTGGAGATTTGCAAAGACACAGCGGGGGCTAATGTATTTTAGTAAAGTGATGTCTAATCTTTAAAGGAGATTTATTTTTATACAACCCTCTTAAAAGCAGAAACGCAAAAGTGGAAGTATTATTTATTAGATGTTACATGAATACTGGTGCATATATATGTTACACTAACAAGAATACTAAACCAATGTGGAAAAATAAAAGGGTTTTGGAAACTCTCCTTAAAGAAAATTAGGAATGAAAACTGTTAAAACTCATGGTTCAGTTTGGAATGGGGCCCTGGGCAAAAATTAAAGTGGCTCCCCATATGTTGCTATATTTGTCAGGTAATGCCAGGGTAAAATCTTTGGTTCAGAGGTTTTTAAGTTCAATAAGAGTATGGATGTTTTAACAGACTATACTGTATAGAAAGAATGGATAAATTGGAATTATTTCCACATAGTAAAGATGTATTTTCATTATAAATATGTACAAATTTCAGTACAAGAAATTGATAAAAACATTTTTTCCAAGGATAGCACAGGTGACACAAGAACACCTGCTAAAATCAGTAAATAGAAGGTTTTCTAACAGTTATTTACTGGCAGTTAAGTTTCAGAATTCTCTACAAAGGGAGGTTTGGAGTTTTGTTTTGGGAACTGGATTCTAGCAAGAAAAGTTATTTGATCAAGGAACATTTTTTCCCTAGCAAGGTTGAAATGACAACTGCCTGCAAGATTTCTCTCCTTCCCCTGGTTCAACATACAGAGGTTTTTTTCATACTTTGAACCTGGTAATGTATTTTTCCACTTTACATGTTAACCTTTATAGTTGCTGTCTACAAGTATTGTTTGTAAAGTATCCATGCCACCATTCATGCTAAGCAACTCTTGTTGGACTTAATTTGTATTTCAGAAAAACAGAGAAAGTATATCCAAATATTTGATGGGTAACCCTGCTAATGAAAGTTTATTTTCCTACAATCAGTGAGTCTACTTATGATTACAAATGATATAGATAGTGTCATTTTTTTCTCTATCAACCTTCTAGAGTGAGGACCTACAAGCCACAGTTATTGTACGAGAATGGAGGAAATTAAAGCTCAGAAAGTACCAATGAGCCATTCATTTTTAGAAGCCTTTTCTAGAACTAAATATTTAACACAATGGGATATTAGCTGATTAGTAAGGCAAAAGAATTATAAGGGGTGACCAGTGCTGTGAATTGATGTTCTACTGAGTCAACAGCCTAGCAATTAATCTTTCTAACCAATTAATGTAATGTGCAATTATTCTGCAGGTATTCTAAGACAGGGAAATGTATGGGGTTGGCTAAAATATGCACTTCCTGCAGTGTTTGATGCTTATTATTTCTAATTGCCTTCACTGTATGCTGAGCCCATAATTTGAAATAAAATATAAAAGGCACCAAGATCTGGGATAGGGTCTCTGTTAGCATGAAATAGGATGGTGAGAAAGAATTCATGTAGGAACTTTCCTTCACTCAAATGAAATTAGTTTTTTTCAAACCAATTGCTAAGAAATATATTAGAATTCTGGTTTGATAAAGAAGAACATAAGGCCCTGATATTTGTTCTTTAACAGTTATAACCTAGTAATATGGAATTAAAAAAAACAAAACACATGGCTTCATCGGAAGACAAACCCTCCTGAGAAGCTGACATATAAGCATATTAAATTATATATAAAAAATTGAAACTGGCATTTAGTGGAATGTAAAAGCAGATTCACTGGTATTTATATATTACAATTAAGTTAAGCTTTTTAATAATTATGGATCTTTAAAAATGCAATATATACTAGAAGGAACCTATTTAAGTTTATTAGTGTTATAAACTGATTTAAGGTGGACTGAAAATTTGTCCTTAGCCAAAAAATTTAATAGCTTAAATAGAAAACATATTTAAGAGGACATTATATTCACCAGCTATAGATATTTAAATGTCCTTTTGCATGTCTTGCCTTACTATCCTCTTGTCTGAAAAATACTTTGTTCAAAAGATACTGCATGCCGAATGTCTCTTCTGGGAGAAGCTCAGTCAGCAGCTATCTCCATTGAGCATCTACAGTGTTCTGTTGTTTTTACCTTGTTGAATTGAATTTGACCCTTCAACCCTCATTTAAACAAGCATAGGCTGGCTGGGTGGATCATATCCCCCGAAATGTTGTTGTTTTTTAACCTGCACCTGTGGTCGAATAAAAAGGTATAAACCCACTCTTTGTCGTGTGTGCAAACTCTATGTGTTTATGTTGCAGTAATTATTGTGGTGTCTGCCCCACACCCAGGAGTTTAGCACCACCACCTGAGGCAAAAAAGTATTTTGGTGTGAACTTCCATATAATCTCTTTGTGCTATAACTAGGTGGCACATCTTATGTCGGAGGCCTAGATGATTATAGAATTGTATATTTAGAAGTCTTTTGTTCCTTTCTGATGCATAATCCACCAGCTCCTGCCGATCACAGACCTTGCCTTCCATCTACTGCTCTAGAATTCTGAGTTGTGAACAATGCAACTGATGGCCTACCAAACTCGTCTTTGCTAAGCCTATCAGTTTTTTGGTCAGTTGAGCTGTTTGTTGAATTCATCCGAGTCTTCAGTTTCTCCATTTTTACTAATACATCAGTTTTATATTCTTCTTTCTGATGGGTAGCCTACTATCTTTTTCCCTTTGTATCCTGCTGATTATAGTCCAGTACAAATGTATCTTTCACATAGGACAATAAGCATATTTTTTTGTAAAGTGGCACTTTTGTCTTGTACCAGATTCTATTTTCCATATTTCCCATTTTAACACTTGGATATTTTGCTACCATTCTTCATTAATTCAAATAAACTAAGCTCAGAAACCTAAGAATCCCAATTATATTTATTGATAGTATACATGGAGTGGTGTGGCTACTTATTTAGGAATGCATATTTGTCATCTGCGGATCAGCTAAAAACAAAACAAGATTTATGTTAGCTCAGGTTGATTCTGAATGAGTATGTATTTTACTAAAGAAGAACTTAAAGAGCTGGTGCCTATGAAGATCTTTAATTATCTAAATATCTAAATCAATCAAGAAATAAATGTATATAGGGATATTATCATCCCCAAATCTTCCATTTTTATATAATCCTGTTTTATCAATAAATACTCATCTCACTAATAAAATCAATAGAGTCTTTATAGCCCTGTAGCTCGAGTCAGACTATGGAACTATATCTTTCTGTTAACAGCCAGTACAGGAAGGCTATGGACAGCAGGGAAGTGCAAACAGATGTCAATTGAGACTGCACAAAAGGCAAACATAATGCAGATCTCATTGTTAAAACTTTTTTTTGGCTATTCTTTTGCACAGTATTTTAATGATGGCAGGGTCACGTAACCATTCACCTAAAAAACTAATAACTTACAATCTAAATGGAAGGTAAACTTACATAAGCAAGATGAAGGGTAATAGTACAAAACTGACAGGTTATTTACCTATTATTGGGGAAAACTTCTTTAACATAAAAAAGGGGGATAGAATGGGGAATAAAATGGTAGAAAGGGCTCCAAGAGATAGTATTTGAGTTTGGCTAAAACATATTAAGAAACTGCACTTACTGGTGGTAGAGAGGTAAAGATTAAGAGATATGGGACAGGAAGAGACAAGGGTTTATCAAGGGAAAAGGAAGTACTAGAAATTGGTGCACAAAGACAAAAGAGATAAAGAAACAATTCGGAACATAAGGGAATGATGACCTTTCAAATGGTGTAAAAATTGTCAATAGGTGCTCTATAACTGAAAACACAATCTTATGTTTTAGAAATGAAGCAAAAATGGAATGCAAGCAAATGATAACAATAAGAGTGAAACACGATAAATTAACATATTGGGGAATATTTACTAAGACCAATCCGACCATATCGATTGATTTCACCCCATTTTGCTGTCAATTCTTGTTTTCCTGTACTCTTCTTTTTCCCTCATTTACAAAGGGTCAATAAAAATGTTTCCCATTGAAATAAATCGTTATCGATAAATATTGATCTGTTAACAGGGTACACTTTGCAATGCTTTTCTATGAGGTTTCCTTCCATTACAGATTGATACCGATGGCTCTTTTCAATGGAAAAATAATTTGGACTTAGGCTAAATGACAAAGCCAACTCCATAGGGAACAATGGGTTTAAACGAGTCTGAGGGTGGAACATTGTTTTGGTGATAAAATATTCTTGAACAGCTTAGTAAATAGGAGAAAACAGTGATATCGTTAAATATAGGCTGTTTCTCACGCATTCAGTAGTCGAAAAAAACCTGCTTTAGTAAATATTCCCCAATGTGTAGAAAAAGTACAAGATATCATTGTTACACTTAGTTCCTAAATTTTTTTGTAACATTTTTTTTCATACTCCATTTCTGTCTTCACTGATGACAAACAGGATGAGCATGAGAGAGTTTCACAGAAATAAAAGCTTGATTTAGAGCTACAATGTGGAAAGCAGAATTAAATTAGGCATAATAAAGACTGATGTTAGGGAGTTGCTAACAGAAAAGCAAATTTGGTTCAGAGGAAATCCAAAAGAGCATAATGACAGGGCATCTGAGTCTCATGTGACTTAAGAACCTTTTGACTTAGTATTTGTATTCAGACACTAAAATTTGTGGATGTGGGCCATGTACAGGCCAGAAATGTTTAGGATGAATATTTTATAAAATGGTGATGTGGGACATAAGGCTGTTAGTTGAAAGACAGACTTGTTTATTCTATAGGAAAAAGGAGGCATTTGTTTGCAATACACAGCTAACCTGCAAGTTTGTCTCTGGGATACAATGGAAGTAATATTCTGCTGTATGGTAATTCATTATTTCAGCTCTGGTAAATGGTTGTATTAAGAAGTATAAATTAGATCTGGAATTTTGCTTTCATGGCCATTTATTTTATTTCACATTTGATGTGAGATTAGAAAGCACACAAAATTCACCCAAACACATATAAAACTGAAATAACAGAAACATATGGCTCTGTGCATATGTCAACCTATAACACAACTCTTAATTATTGAGTTTCTATGGATGGATCATGAATTAGTTTTCAGCAGTCGACATGCCTTTCAAATGTAATGGGATTATCTACTATAATTACAAAATGCTTAGAATTCATAGTGAGTTGATGCAAGTTTATGTGCATCTATCAGTTTTTTTTTGTAAAAATCCAACCATAATATCATTGTCTTGGGGACTACAATAATAAATTAATAAAAATGATGGTTTGGCACAACCAAAATGTAAAATGGCTTCATACTCAATTATACATTATGTACACTTTAGAAAAGTTTGCATCATGTCTAGAATGTAAGCTATTTTATTTCATGAGGCTGCAAGCACTTCAAGATCCCTGAACCAGATAGTTGATAAAAGTAATTATCCCACTTAATTAGGCAGTGTGTTGAACTAATAACATTCATTTAAGGATGGCCTTACCCTCCCATTACCAGGTACCTTATGAAGGAAGATCATGGGTGAAAGTTATTAAGCCCGTAAAGACTCGATTCGAGTCTTTGCGGGCTTAATTGCGCAAGAATTCTCGCGAGATCATCAGGCGGAACCTCAATTGCGCTTCTCCGCAATTGGGTCTTTCGCCCGAAAGTTTTGTAGCTATAAAACTTATGGCTACCTTTCGGTCAAAATATCCAATTGCGGAGAAGCGCAATTGAGATCTCTGCTTGATGATAGCGCGAGAATTCTCGCGCGATTAAGCCTGCAAAGACTCGAATTGAATCTTTACGGGCTTAATAACTTTTGCCCTAATAGTCTCCTTAAAATGTGTGTTGAAATACAGCATGCTAATGTAAACACATGCTTAATCCCTACAGAGCTTGCAGTAAATGTACGGTCCTATGTGCACAACATTTACTGCACTTGTAGAAAAACTTGGTTGAGTCTGTAGGTTAATGCCATTGGTATTTTTCCTGATCTAGGTGGTCTATTATGTGTTTGTCCTTTAGAGTGCATATGCAAATGAGTGTTACTGGGATTTTACAAATCAACTAAATTTAATACTACATCTTAATTTTATAAAATGATTATTACATTTATAGGACTTTCAGTTCTCATTCAATCCAAGGATCTTGCACTAAAGAGAGATGTTTCATTGAAAGATTTTTGTAGTTAAAAGACAATTGCCAGTTTTCTCACATATAGTACCACTTTTCATTATTTAGTGATGAATTTTTAATAGACACTTGATGTACAACAGCACCACCAGTAATATGTAACTGTCATAGCAAGTTATGCATAGGTACCTGTAAATGGTGTATAGGTGTCACTAATGGCAATAGAGCACAGCTATATAAATATAGTGGACTGAACTTTATGAACTCCACAGGTTAAAAAAAGCCTCTACATTCTAGGGGAGGGCTGCTTAAAATTTCAATTCAGAAATAGTTGATTAGGGACATTGCATATAGACTCCATGCATTGTGCTGACCCACTACTCATCACAATCATCATTCTTCATCTTACAGTCTCTCCCTCATAACTTTTTTAAAGTCACAAATCTATATTCTAACCTGTACAGTCCATACATGTATAACCTTTTCTTCTTCCATCTACTTATAACCTACTTAATGATGAGTAAACAAAGCTACCTCAAAATACAGAACTGCCACAGTGACTAGTTTTAGGCTGGTACTACTTGTTTAAGTAAGTGGTAGACTTCTTTTATCACTTCAGCTCAGGATATCCACCTTTCTCTCTGGGAGCTACTCTTCTGTTTTTGTTGAAGGGTTAAGCTCCCTCTATCCCTAGTCTCACATTAACAAGATCATGTTTTTGAATTTGTTTTTTGACTTTGAATTTACTCAACACAGGTCCATCTGCATTGCCTCATGCTGCTGCCTTGATGGTTTCTTCCTGCTATTGAGGAATGTGAAATCCAGAGGGCCAGTGATTCCCCAGAAACTGCTTTCCCATTGGCTAGAGACATGAGGAATAAGTCAAACTCTCTAAAACTGTAGAACACCTGTGCGGCACCTCTTATCTCTTAGACTCAAAGAAATATATATTACTGTTTATATCAGTGTGTTTTACATTGGTAGAGATGTTGTTTTAATTGCAACAGGAAATGAAGAAATTATGATTAAACAGCTATTACTAGTTGTGCATTTTGAAGAGTATTGTCAATGCATGTGATTTAGCATAAGGGCATTATTATCTATGGCATTGCCCATTCAATTTTCTCTACAAGTTTTCATGGGAAAGAGATATTGCACACAAGGTTATTACTGAAAATGCACACTGGAACATTTTAAAGTAATAAATGTATAATTGTGTCTTCGTGTTTTACAGGTGAATCTACTTGGTTGTTATGGAAATCATTGTATCATATGTAATTATCCTTTGTATGTTTCCATTTCATTTCTCAGAAAAAGAAAAAAAATGAAATGAAATCACAGAGAAACTATATAGGGAAATTATCATTCACCTTAGAAGACCACTGTATGTATTTTGAAACTAGCTTAAAATAGATATGACTCACAGTGGGTAGCTGTGGAAACTAGGGGTGCTGATGATTGGATCAGCTTCTATTTGAGCCACATTATTTGTAAAAAGAAAGTAAACCTAATGCGTATTTGATCATGGTCCTATACAAATTCTCTTTGAGAAAGAATATAATTATAACAGAAGCCCTTTATTAAGGCTAAACCTTGTACAAATTAACAAAAGAAAGCAAGGTCATTTGTCAGTTTTCCTAACAACCTTTTTGAAGTAAATGAGTAAATTACTCTCTTTCTGATAAATCTCCAATGTATTTAGTGGAAATTCAATTTAAAATTTTTAGAAACATTGATAGAGTCAGTCCTTGATTTCCATATTAATCTTCCCCACATACACTGTGACTGTTTTTATCCTTAGCTGTATTACATTCACCCACTCAGGTTGACCACACATTCTGTATACTATTTACCATATGTAGATAAATACAGAAACATTTGCCCAATAGAATTTTATTTCCATGTTGTAATAGGAAAGAATGTTTGACTACTGATGTACGGAAGTGCTGATTAGTAGTGCTTTAATAATAAAGTGTTTTTTGTACTTCTTTCCTCATTTCCAAGAACATTGTTGGTACATAATTACACAGTACCTTCTATTAACTTGAATTGCCAATGGACTGGATCTATAGTAGTAATAGACTGGAATTAAAACACAATTATCCCAAATTGTCTAAAAGTTAAACAGAAGCAGTATCACATGGATTCTAATGAACTTTAAATGTAACCAGTTTAGTTCTAACAATGATATAGTTGTAGCCTTGAATAGCTAAACACAATGAAGCATCATAGCAGTCTTTGAAAACATCCTTTCATTCAGACATATTATTGTAAGTGCAATGCTAAGCCCCAGACACAGGTTATTAATGCCCGTTTGTGAGACACTCTGATAGGGGAGAAAGCAACGCATGCATGACATTTTGCCCGGGGCTTGGTAGGGCAGGAGCAACAGTGCATAACAACAATATATACATACTTGGGATGCATTAAATATTTGGCAGTATACAGAAATAAATCAATATTATAACATGGATATATACATTTTTCAACAGTAGTTTTTAACTAAAAGTTATCTTGTAGAATGGAAATGTCTGATTTTGTAAGCAAAATTTCACTGAACATGGCTCAAACTCAATTCAACCCATTGTCATTCTTTGTAGAAGCCAGATCCCAAAGATTAGCATATGCATAGATTACAATTATATGAACATGCCTTGTGCTCCTGTGCCACAGATATTACATCCCATCCATAATGTATATACTAGCTACAAAGACCTCATGATATGGGCTCATGCTTAAAGACTCCAGAAAGTAACACAATTTAACTTATGATGGTAGATGATTACCAAGATAAATATTGGGCCCCAGAATCTTTTTATAGTTCAATTCATATGTGACCTGGGGATTCTTTTGGTATCTTTATATTTTCGCTCGAGAACATCAAATAGAGATTATACATCAGGTTATCTACAGGTACCAGTTTGCCAGTCTTTGAATTCATACTATATCACATATGTCCCTAATCTAAGTGGAATGTTTCAAGTACATTAACTAGGACAGTAACCCACTTACATGTATTGGGACCTTGAGTTGTTCTTTACTACCTGTATAATCCTAACCAATGTTATTGTGTCCTATAATAACCAAAGCACTTTCTAGAAGTATGGGAGGTGGATGTGATTCTACACATAAAAACTTCTTCCTGGTGTAGAATCACCCTCTCTCTCCCTGGGAACTGAAAGAAGGCTGCTAACTCCCACAGTGTTGGAGCAAGGCTGAGACAGACACTATACTTTATTTGCACATATAAGTCTTTTTGTTTCATTCCAATGTGAGTAAATCACTGTCTTCCTATTTTAGTGGAGGAAGAAACCTGTAAACCTTGTGACTAGAATCCTGTACTTTCGTTGTATGAACTTTTGTAGAACTGCTAAGATTTATTTTGTTGAATAAAAAAATAAATAAATTCCTTCATGATTAATTTTACCTGATCATTTGTTGCTAAAATCTGTCACTGACTAATCTTTACATTATCTAAAAACTAACAGTTACACTATTAATAACAATTCTTATTGTACTTGTTAGGGACCGATACAGCTAATTCTTTTCACCTAACAGATTCTACTTAATGGCTGCCTTGGAAATCAATTTTGATTCTGATGTTGTATAATGCTATGTGCACAGAATAAACAATTTCATTACACTGTTACTCTATATGAATGAGACGAAAATGAATGGGGAAACCCCTGTATAACTTTACCAAAGATTACTGCCCATCTACATTGATTTGTGTTTACAATATTCTTTCAAGTTTAGAATTATTTATGTAACAAATGTTAAAGGGGAACTATAGTCAGATTACATCTTTACATATGCAGTACTATACCATAGTAAAAAGCATTTCTCCCCAGTAGTTT
>JAKJJM010005611.1:0-14275 GCA_021901965.1 Pipa carvalhoi
ACATGAAAACCAGTGCTAGTGCTCCAAGAGGTAAGATTTTAATTTAGATTTGAAGATATTGATGGATTGCTCTTGGCAGAGGTAAAGGGGTATAGAATTCCAAACATAAGGGCCAGCAAGAGAGAAGGGTTTAAGATGAGAATGAGCAGTTTTGGTGAGGGGTTCCTGAAGAAGGTTGCCTTGTAAAGAGCAAAGTTGACTATTGAAAACTGTAGGATAAATGACTCTTTAAAAATGTAAGGGGTTGTCGACCCTGCTGAAAAATCACCCCTGAACAAAAGCCATGCTGTGGCAGCCAGATATAAATGTAACCAATATGCCAAAATAGTATATTGCTTTATAATTAAATGGTTCTCAGGTTATATAAATTTATAAGGGTGTCAATGACTGTCCTAGCAAGTTCAGAACAAGGGCAGAAAACATGATGCTGAAAGAAATCTTCAAGAACCCTAGAAATCCAGTAGAGAACCTACAGGTATTAAGCACAATTAAATTCAAAGTATGAAGGTCTACCAATAAATAGAGGCTGAACAAATTAGCTCTACATAGGAGGTACCAGGACTTCTGGAACAATATGCTCTGGAAAGAAGAGGCCAAGATAAAATATTTTTTCCTAGTACCAGAAGACATATTTAGCTAAATCCAATGACAATATTTCACCAAAAATCCCCATCTGTAAAGCATGATGGTTTGGCTTTTCGGCATTCAGATGTGCGCAGTTACCACCATCCTCCATGAATTGTGAATTGTACCAGAGGGTAGACAACATGAAACCATCTTTGAGGGAGCTGTTGGAAAACATTCTCTCAAACAATGACAGAAACTATTAAAAAAACTTCCCCTTACAGTTTGTTTCTGCAAATGGTATTAGAGGTACTTATTCCAAACAAGAAAATTGGATGTTATCGAATTTTTTGACCTAACAACTACAAAGTTAATTTGGTATAGATTTGGTCAATTACATCACCTTTATATTTATTTACTCTTTAAATAAATATCAAATAATGATATGTTTATACATGTTAAAATTACTGTAAAAATATTTAGTATGAGACTTGATCAGAAAAACACGCTAGAACAGATTTGTGATTAATATACATCAATATCAAATGGTTAAAAGTATTTTACAGCATATCATTTATATATTGGCATTGCAGTTATTCTTATGCAGTAGTTGTAAAAACATCATTTTTAAGTGTTATTCCTGGTTTTTATTGGTTTGTGTTTTAACCCTGAGCCTGTTGCAGCCAAATTGGGCTTTCTGGAGCACTTCCTGAATACTTATTATCTAAAGTTCTAAAGAAAACAATGGGACTAGGCAAGGATTTGTTAACTTAACAGATAAAAATGGCTACAACCAAGGAAGAAAAACCAAATTAAAATAATACCACTAATGATATCAGGAATTCCACTTCAAAGATATAATTTTTACCAGTACTGTTTATTTATAACTGTCATGTCAATCTAAATTGGATTTTTTTTCCTTTTTCTGGTGTTACTGTTCTTTTAAAAAAATAATTTAATGTTCCATTTTATTGTCATTATACTTGCTGTTTTCATTTTTCTATTCTTTGGCAGACACTTTTAATTAAACAAAATCAGTAATAAAAAGGTTTGCTTACTGTGGAAGCAACACAGTTAATAAATATATCTCTGTTTTCCTTGTGAATTTTTGTATTTGTTCTTTTTGCTACACCACCAATTATGCAGTAGCCACTTTAATTAAAGGGGCCACCAGTCATAATAAAATATTTCAGCATTAGCACAGAAAGTCAGTTCAATTGTCAAGAGGAATTGAAAAGTAAAATGTTTTCTTTGTATTGATTAATACTCTCATTTAGAAATGGTACAAACAGTCTCCTTTTCTATGTTTATTTGTATTTTTATCTCTGAGGTATTTTCCAGTCCCAGTTTGCATTCCCTAAGTTATCTTTATCACATATGGGAAATACAACAACAATTTAATGAGCTTAAGCTAGTGTATTCACTTTGACCTGTTCCAAAGCAAAATGACCCAAAGATATCCTAAGAATTAGATACTTTACAGGGGAATTCATAAACAGGGGCCTAATAAGCTATAGCAGCCAATCAAAATTTGTCTTTCAGAATTCTAGTTTCCTTCTACCAGTGAATGCTAACAGCTTGGTTGGTTGCCATGGATTACTAGACTTCTGGAAAGATTGTTCCTGTTGATGAATTCCCCTGTTTGTGTATTATGGCAAAAAGCTATTATTATGCCCTAGATAACACCTGTTATTTTCCAAGAGAAAGGAAACAAAGGGTGATTTTATAACATTTTAGGAAATTTATACTGCATTCCAAAGACTGGGATACAATTACCTTTGCACAATTTGAGAGCAATAAAAATAGTTCTGCTCATTGACAGTGCAGAACTGATTGTTCTGATTGGCCCTTGGATAATATGCTTTCCTTTACTCTATGTAAATACAGTCTTACTTCTGGTACAACTGAACTAATCACACAAAAAAACTGTTCTATAGATATCAAAGGAAAATAGCAAAAGAAAAAGATGTGCCCATTATTGAAAAAGCCACTGCTTTGTTTCCTAAACTAAAATATGTTTCTTTCAGAGATAATTATATTGTAATTGCAACCCAAATAATGACTATGAAGCAATTAGACCAGAAAGAATTGAAAGTCAAGTCTGACCTCCTCACACTCTTCCAACATATGTCTTGTTGGGTAAATGTACACACACAGCTTTCCGCAAAGAGGAAAATAAGATACACATTCCTTCGTGATGCTGCAAGATATGAGGTAAAACAAAAGAACCTTATAGCAAACTTTTTATGGTTTAGAGAATTACTGAATTAAACTGGGCAGTGGTTTTCACTATTTTCAACAGCACAGATCTTTTTCTATATTAATATATTTTCAGAGAGTGTAATATTAAAGGGCAAAGCTGCCATCAAAAAATAACAGGCCCCTCCACAACCTAAAAAAATAGTACCCCCTAACACAGCAAGCATTTTTTCATGCATCATAGTTAGGCTGTAACTTGCTCAGGTACATTGCTCAGCATGAAATAGCTCATGTGTTGCTCAGTACTCAAATACTGACATGTGACTAGCCCCTTGCTGAACTGGTGAGGCCTCCTGCTGCAGTACCCCCGTACATCCCCGTGAGCGTCCGTTAGAGGGAAATATACCTTTTCTATAAATAGGGTTTATTTTCAGTTAAACTTCCTATGTGTGGTAAAACACATTGGCATATCTGCAACTCTTGTAATTACACAGAAATATCAGCACAGTAAAAATAAAGGATAATAACAGAAGAAATTATCGTATTTTTTGCTCTATAAGACACACTTTTTTCCTTGAAAAGTGGGGGGAAATGCCCATGTGTCTTTTGAATGAATGTTTCTTTTCTTCTGCTGCTGAGGGGCACGGGTAGAGGGGGCACCTATACATCACCCCACCCACGCTCCACAGCAGCTGAAGAAAATTTGTAGTACTGACCTTCCTCTAGTGTATCAGCAAGCCACCTCCTGTCACAACGTTGGCTCTCTTCGGCGCCATAGGCCCTCCTCAGCTCTATTAGCTGTGGATTCAGCCGCTCCTAGTGTAGCTCTGAGTCTTCGTCTCCCCTCGGCCCTTTTCTCAGTGGATTTAGTCACTATGGCCGAATCCATACAGGGCAGGCAGAAGGACAGGCAGGGGAGGGCAGGCAGGCAGGGGAGAGAGGGCAGGCAGGCAGAGGTGTGATTACAGGCAGGCAGGGGCGGAATTGCAGGCAGGGGAGGGAGGGGAGGCAGGCAGGGCATGATTACAGGCAGGCAGGCAGGGTAGGGAGGCCAGGCAGACAGGGGAGGGGTGGTATATTTTATTAAATATTTTAGCACACGTTTCGTTCAGAATATTTTTGTCTTATTTTCCTTCTTAAAATCCTAGGGGCATCTTATGGAGCAAAAAATACGGTATATTAACAATTTAATGATAAGTTTAAACATTTGTTTACTGTTCACACTCTTTCAAATCTAAAACAGGGAAAATGTTTTATCTGGGGACACACTTGCACAGATGCAGGGGTTTATTCATGATAGTCTGAACAGTCGTGTAAAGGTCAGAATTCCCATTTATTTGGCACTTTCTGATATTTGCATATTCAGCAAACTCTGGAAATTTGAGGAATTTGGGACCAGTTGGGACACTTATGACAGTTGCAGACTTACGGAGCTCTTCGCATCACTTTACGTGCACAGGTAACTTGCATATTGATCAAGCCTTGGAGTCTGTCGCAGTAACAAATTCGGCAAGGCGTATTGTGTTGCATTCGCCAGTTTTACTTCGCCAGAATAAAGTGCCAAATTAGAGGGCTGATGGCAGGGCTGCTACTGTCCGACCAACTATGCCACACTATGCTAGAGAAGGCTACTGGCGTCCCTTCTTCACTATGGGGAACCTCTGTTTAGTGATGAAGGAGTAGAGAAATCTTGATGTAGCGACCTAAAGGGATGAGAATTCACTTCGACAGTTGAATTCTTGCATTGATGAATAAGCCCCTTAGTAATTCACACAGTTAACTATGTATTCAGTGAAAGCAGTAATAAGTAATCAAACAGGTAATGAACTTCTAAATAAAACTTTCAATAAAACAGACTTTGAAAAGCAGTTATGTTTATTCTGAGCTTAATCCTATGCTGTTCCTTTAACCACAAATACCTTCGATCCTGTTTATTCATTCTGGACATGGGGTGGGGCTATCATTTTTTCTATTTTTCAGTGAAAAGGCATTGATCTGCTTTCATGTACAGTAGTTTATGTGCTGGCTCCAGATTATATATTTTGTTTATCTAAAGTCTGCTTTTCACCACTGCCTTACAGGTGAGCAATTTCAGGGATGTATCACTCCTGTAAAGAATCCCAAGTATTGTAGTCTTTATTTGACTTCAAATAGGTTATCCTTTAGCTTTTAAAATATAACTGAAACATGTGGATGGAGGCAGCGAGCCATACCTAATAGCCTGCAGCTAATCATGCTGTGGAAATAACGGGACCTAAGAAGCCATTAGAAATGCTAGGTGATCTGTAATGCCTTATTATTTCTGGCTAATCAATACGCTAATTAAATGATTTCTTAGTGCCAGGGCTGCACTGACAGGTTTTATGGCCAAGTGATCGGTTACAAGACATAGTTACAGGTGTATGTTAATTTTATATGTCTTGGACCCCTGGCAGTTTCAGCTATGCATCCACATATATTACAGACATATTAGGCACTGAGAGGCAGAATTTGTATATTTATTGTTAGTTAGAATGTGGGAAAAAATATATTAATATATTATACATTTACTAGCATGTCAAAATTACCATAAAGCAACTTGTGCTAGGGATTATTCAACACATTAGGCACTGTAAACAATCACTGATATTATCTCATGCTTCAGAATCACTTATCTTAATGAATTTCATATGAATTTCAACTTTTTACACTACCCACAAAAGTGCTAAACATATTATGAGAGTTGCCATATTGATCTCTTGCATTCTCCATAACCCCAACAGAAAAGTGGTACTCTGTCAATCATTTATAGATAGCAGCACTGTCATTTTGTCTATTGAGAACATTCATGCTTATCTCATCCAAGGAAAGCAGAATTGCAGAATGCTACATAAATACAAACATGAAAAAAAAACAAATATGCTTCTTGCAAAAAATACAATATAAAAAGATTCTTGGTGTATAAATATCTTTCTTTAAGTAGTCCCAAAATTTATATGAATCCATTGACATTTACAATGCAACACACCCTTCCAGTTAAATTGAAATAACAAGTACCATAAGGAGGAAAATGGTGGCTTCTAAAACACTGATATTTCACAGAGTTAAACCCTCAGGGGGTTATTCTCTAAAGTCTGAATTGTCATGTGCGAATTTGCCAGCTAAAGACAGTCATAATAGGCAGCTACTGTCGCAGTCGCAATTTTATAATGAGAATATTGTCGCAGTTGCGACTTTACAAAGGAAATGTTGTCAAAGCTGGGACATTAAAAATTGTTGCGGTCGCGACTTTATAATGGGAGAATTGTCACAGTCGGGGATTTGCTATGGGAATCCGCTGTTTGAGAATTCTACAGTCGAATTCTCACTTTAGAGAATAACCCCCTCAATGTGTGCATATTCATCTACAAAACCAACTGCACCAAAAAAACAGTTACAATAAAATTAAAACCAAAGGAATACAGATAAAAAGAGAAATCACTAAAAGATAGTAAATATGATAAATACTAAAAAAATTGCCTTGTAGAAATACTTGTTGTTCGGGTGAAGAAAGTGTAAGAAATGAAAACAAAAATTGATAGAATATGAAACAAAAGGTATAAATTTATGAGATGAAAAACAGTCACATCATTGTTTGTTGATGGTTGTTTGGTCCACAAAATGGATGTTCGTTTCAGATGATCCAATGTAAAACTTGAAGAGGATGTATTACTGAAAGAATAGGCACAATGAAAGATGACAGGTTCTTAATGATGTGAAGTCTTCATATGTGGTCAGTCCAATAATGGTAAAGTCTATACTAAAGATTAAAAGCCTCATTGTCAAAAGTCCAAATAGTTGCATTTAGCTCTAAATTCGAATCTATTCACCACTTCCCCTGTGTTCGCTTATTGAGCAAACTCTGTTATGTGGCAAATACACAACATATTCGGGCTTCTACGATAGTTGCAAACTTACAGAGCACTTCACATCATTTTGCATGCATGTGCACAGGTACTTCGGCTATTGACTAAGTAGTGGAGTGTGCTGAATACGACTAGGTGAACTGCTCCGAATACACCTGTTTGACTTCACCACTTCAGACTGGTAAATATGGGGATGATGGCAGGGCTCCACATTTTACTTCTATCCAACTGACACACTATGCATCCGACAGTGATCACTGCTGTCTGCTTGTTCAACAAGACTAGTCGCTGCTTAGTCAATACTGAGAAGTGAATGCGCGACTATTTTGGCAATGCGACTTGAATAGTAGCGACTGCGAGGTGAATTCTACATGTGAATTCACCCTTTTAGCAATGAGGCCCTAAATGCACGATTCTGCTTTCTAAAACAGGCCAGTACAAAAATCCTCTAAATTAAAAACAAAATTCTCATAGCCAAGCATTTTATGTGCATGTTACATCTCTTCTCTTTCTGTCTTACATTTTTCTGTCTTCTTACGTTTCCACTCCAGGTTATGAAAACTTTAAAAAATCCTCCAGCAATTACAAGCTTAAATTTGACAATTATCGCTATCAGCTCCTCTCTTACAGTGATATAATAATTGCTCTGTCTAATAATGCCAGCACAAGAATAACCATTTTTCTTCAACTGCTTAAATTATAACATCTTTTAAAGAATTGTAATGTGCACATAATATATACAATTTTCTCTGATTTTCATCATTTGTGTATGGCACATTAATGCATATCCAATTTTAAAAACTGCAACAAATATATATTGTGGGTGGGTAAAAATGCATTAGAGAATCCAAAATCATGGATGCATAGTTTTTATTTCTATTTGGTTCAATGCCAATTTTGATCTGTCTTTATACAAAATGTATATATCTAAATGATCGTCCTTGGAAGGCCATCCTGAAAAGCATCCTTGTGCAATGAATGAGGCAAGCAACTGTTTCTTTCAGTACTGTCCAGCCTATAAAGTAAGCACCCAACAGCCAGTGAAAAAATAAAGATCCAACACACAGGCAAAATAGCCAAATCAAAAGAAATGCCACATGACCAATTCTGTGTGCCCCCAGCCAAAAAACAGAAGCAGTTTCTAGGAGGATTTCTGGTAGAAGAATCCAAGCCACAGAAGCCACACTGCCAATGATATGGGAAAAAAACGACCTCCAATGTAAAGTGAATTGATTCCACATGGATTCTACCAGCCATAATAGAGATGTTGACATGGCCATCTCCATGCTATCCACCAAACAAAATAGAATATTCCACATTAATTCATCCAGCAAAGAAGCTGACCAGCAAATGATATCCCAAACATATGCTCCACTAGTAATGGTAAAAGCCTGCAATACTACTGCAATATTTTTCAGGAGACCCATGTTACCTGAGAAGTTCTTTACTTGAGCCAGAATGACAAGTAGGCCAAATCATAGCACTGTTGTTGGGAGTTGTTCACTTCTGCAGAAGATTCACTTTTCTCTAACCCTAGGGGAAGGTTCTGGAGATGGTTTCTGATACTGTTTTACCAATTTCCTCATGGGTTCTTTTGTATGCAAGATAGTTCCCGTAAAAATTTTTCTAAGTAAACAATTTTCTTTTGCAATCAGAAAACAATTCAGGAGCTGCTTCCATGAAAGAAAAGGACGATTTGTTCCTTAACAAGTATGCCAAGTTTTAAGAACGATTGTACATTTAGAGGCATTAATGAACAAAACTCCTCTCAAAATGCACACAGCTATGCACAAGTTAATCACTTTTAGCTGTATAAGCTTCTTGTTCTCCAAAAAATAAAATCCAGTAAAATCCCATGAAAAACTAAGCTTTAGCTTTTAATTTGTATGTTATAAATGTTAAGTCTACCCTCCAATTTTTCAGTAAAAGGCAAGAAAAAGCCATAAATGTGCAATGAAGCCAGGAACTGAGTTCTGAAACTTATTTTTGAAGAAAGCAGGCAGTCTTTGAAAATTGCCCAAAATGGAGTTTCAGTGAGACATTCAGTGGCATTCAGTGGTAAAATGCATTTTATGATATTGGAGGAGAATGTAATGCAAAGACATGATGAACTTTAGGCATTAAAGACTTGCAGGTTATGATTCCTATTACCCTAGTAATGGTGCGTTCCTTACCCACTCCTCCTTTTTTTCTGCTATCTGTAGCATGTGGACATTTTTCTCCATGGGATTTCTCTGTATTATGTGATCTTAGCACAACTATTGAGGATTTATACGTCCCTGTCAAGCAGAGCCGCTTACTATTTTATAGCAAATGGGAGCAAAGAGGGTTCCAGTTTTGTTTCTATATACCGTAGTTGGTTCGGTTTTCCATTTATTTCATTTGTCTCTCCACTGATATATTTGAAGCAAACAGTAAAAGGATAATGTTTACCTGCCTTAAACTAGCAAAATTAAAAGGGCTGAGCTGCTTACCAGTGGAGAAAAATCATACCTTTGACGGGAGCCAGAGACTCTTAATTTAACTGTATTTTATTTTTTGAAAACAAATATAGATTTTTTTTTTTTTTTTTATCAACTTAGAAGTGGATAATATATGGTTCAAATTATTTCCACTTCAATTAAGTGTTTCAAAAGCTTACACACATATCATAATAAATACGATACACATACACTATACTCCAGTGTGTCGGTATTAAACTTTGCAAATACAGGCTGAAGTCAAAAACCTTCAGCCGTGTTATGCAAGTATGTTAACAAATAGTGGAAGCTTCCACTGGGAGTTTGTTGACAGGGCTCTGGCTGTGGAACCTTTTATTGGAATGCATTAGACTTTACTAAGATTCAATGTGCAGAATGAATGGGTATTGCTGAGAGTTACCTGAAACTTAGGGGTGAAGAATTATTCTTGTTCATCTTAATAGTCTAAAATCAGATTAGCCTAATTACTGAAGCTGGGTATGCACAGATAGATCTGGGCATCTGAAACATCTGCAGAAGACACTGTATTTACATGTGGCCATTTTTTCAGACTCAAAATGATTATCTGCTGATGTGCCTATATCACATGTGTATTTGCACCTTAACCTCTAGTGCAATGGGCCTCCAAGCTTAACTAAAGGTGAGGGGAAGCAAGGAGTTAATTTTTCTATGCCATAATCTCACTATAAGAAATGTAACCAGCATGGTACCATACCCTACTTACCAGAAGTGCTCCTATGGCCACAAGTCTCTAAGCCACCAGAAGGGGAAATTTTGGCTACTCCATTCAGTTTCCACCAATAACACATTTTTTTAGTGGATCTGATTGGAAGAGCACAATCATAGCTTTCTGTCTATGACTAAGGAAGCTGCTTTTTATTTTGCCTTATTTTAAACCCAGTAAATAAAAGTTACTTTTTACTCTATAATAATTTCCACTGCCTTTTTCCATTTTCACAGTTCATATGTAAAACAAATCATTAAGTATTTGAGACCTATTTGAAAATCCTGGAGTAGGATGTGTCTTTCTGCACTGGCACTGATCTCCATGGATTATGTCATAATTATCGTCATTCAGATCCTCACTTAACCATGGACCTGTGCCTCCCATGAAACTAATCAGTGTTGCTGAAAGAGTGACTTATCGTGTTTGTAACATTGCTCCTTTAATTAGGACTCTGTAATTGGACACAGTGTGTGCTGGAAATCCAATTATTGAGGATTATAGAGGTGGGATTTTATTATTTTACTCACACAAACACACATACCAAGCATACTGACATAGGGTTAAAAGGGAGCATGGCATTTAATATGCAGGTACTGTACAAGGAGGCATACAAGAAAAGTGTAACTGCATGAAGTAATTTAAAAAATCCTCAATGTATATGCATATTTAAAGGACCAGTAACGCACAAAAAAATAAAAATGAACATTTGTATTGGCATGACATCTTTTTCAAATACAGCACTTCTAAAAATGTTATCTTTGAAGTTGAATTCTTGGGGCGAAATTTATTAAGCCCAAAAAGAGTTGATTTGAGTCCTTTCGGGCTTAATCTCGCAAGATTCTCGCGAGATCATCCAGCGGGGATCTCGATTGCGCTTCTCTGCAATCGGGTCTTTCGCCCGAAAGGTAGCCATAAGTCCTATGGCTACAAAACTTTCGGGCGAAAGACCCAATTGTGGAGAAGCGCAATTGAGATTCTCATGGATGATCTCGCAAGAATCTCGCAAGATTAAGCCCGCAAAGACTCAAATCGAGTCTTTTCGGGCTTAATGAAATTTCGCCCTTGGACGGCATTTTTATCTCTATGAATAGCAGCTATGATGTATACATTAGTTAAACAAACTTTCACAACCTCATTGTTTTGCATGGTATGTTCGATAATACATAAAGTGCACAGTAAGCCCAATTTTAGTGTTAAATATCATACTTTCATACATTTTGAATATCCTTAAGCACAGGTTTCATAATTGTAAAGGCATTTCAGACAATTTCATTTTTTGTTGTTACTGTCCATTTAAGAAAAGGAAACTAGTGGTATTCATCAGAAAACTGTAAAGCAATGCTACAGTACATTACACAAGTAACTGGGGTATTCAAAGGGAACCATTCCAGCATAGCTAGTGCAACAATGCTGCATGTACACTTATCTTAATTGAATTTGTGATATCATCTCTCAGCATAGTGGACATAGATAGAGTAAAAGAGTTTCTTGGGTTAGCAAAATTTATATGCAAAGTATACAAGTTGTCCTATAATGAACAGATTTGGATGGCTAAGCCTAAAGCTTTTTTGTTTATTAATAAAAAGTGAAATTTATCTTCTGAAAGAATAAAGGCTGCGTCATTGCCCATTTACGTATGAATAGCTGTGTGAAATAAAGTATACTTGTTGTTCAGGCTAATCCACAATTTAAAAAAAAACATGAAGAACATAGCATTTATTGTCTCTTCCTCCATTATTGTGAATGGAAATTATAAAACAATGTCAGTTGTTACTTGTCCATTTTCTAGTAAGTCTTAACACTGTTCAATTTTTTCCACCTGCAGTTTCATAATTTATTTTGAATGGTATTGCAATATATATACGTGTGTGTTTGTGTATGTTAATATGATCATAGGTGTTAAGTTTATTAGAAAAACTTTGTATGTACGTTTGTATCTTCTGCTTTATTCTTGGGTGAAGAAATGAATGAGAGGGATTCCAAGTTACTTTATTATTTAAAGCACTTTGGCAGACATAGCGGAACAGCTATATAAATGTATAGGGATAGTGAAGAGTCCAGTGTTATGATTTTTAGGGTGCAATAGAAGGTTCTGGGTCTTTGACTTCCATCTGACTGGTGGAAAGATTTGTGAAGCAGAAAAAGACACATCCTTCCACTAAAGTTAGAGGTTAGGTAGCTAGTCCTCAGTCTTAGCTTCAAGGACCAAGAGATGGGTCTAGCTAGTTGTTTTATCACATGTATCACAAATAACTGTCCAGCAACCATAAACTAGGAGTAGAGTATTAACTCGGCCTGGTAGCCTAGAAGTGACCCGTGATGATGTTGTTATCTGAATTTCCACTGGCTCTGGTCCTACAAAGAGCATGACATTTTTCTGTCATATCTAGTTTCCCTTCTGATGGCTTCCAATGTGAATTTATGTTGAAGGAAACTAAAGTTAATTTTACACATTTTTCTTATTCTCTCACCCCCTATTTCTGGAGGGAGCATTCTAAGTTATTGTCACATCTAAATATGCACTACCTGATTGCCTAGATTTAGAGGGGCTGTGTAGCTTTAATTAAACTAACTGTAGGTTGACCACTAAAGTGGAGAGGAAACAGATAAGCTGTTTTGCCATGGTCAATTATGAAGCATCTTCTCAGGGGCAGCATGGTGTTCATTTTAGCAAATTTTGAAAACCACAACCCTGTGTTTCCAATCTTTTAATGACCTTCAATATAAAAAAATCTGCTACATAAGCTGCTAGCTTTTTCAGTGAAATTATTGTAGCTTATTCTGTACTTTCCTATATCATATGGAGGTAACATAACATATGAACCCTGGAGAGTCAGCCTTGCTGTAGGAGGATGCATGAAAGGCCCTGCGGTAAGCCTACTCTCACCCACCCACAAAATGGACAGCTGTTCTGTTATACATTCAAATACTTGTTCTTTTTAACATTGCATGAATCCTTTCCAATTCTGTTTTAGAATTAATCTGACGTTTATATAAATAAGATGATTCAAACAACAAAATTAGATTAAATCAAGTGTAGCAGTTCTTAGCATTTAAAATTTCGTATGGCTCTACAAAATAATCTTTAAAAATAACTATTGTCTTAGACTGTGGCTGTAAAAAGTCATGTTCATTTTACTAAAAGAGCCTAATCTCTGAATAAAAAGGGGAGAGGCTTTAGAAACAAATAGCATGCAAGTGTTCGCTAGCTTACACAGGGTTTTATCAAGCCTATTATACCTATTTGTTCCAGATCTTGTGACTACAGGCATGCTCAGAATGCTATGAAAAATTGCTTTTCTTTTATTCTAGATGTTCAAAAAGCATCATACACAATATTCTGTGTGCAGCATTTCTAATTATGATTTTTAGTTGGTGTGAACTTTGAACAAGGCTTACATCAGAATGCATGGATTTGTTTTTAATGATTTTATGGCCATGAAAAATATATAAAAGAAATCTTGCTTACAGAATAGCGGAGAGAATATTCAATTAATTGACCTTAACATTTGTTGATTTATTCTGGCAAAAAACATGCCTGTTTTGTTCCGATAACAAGAGTATCCTCATGGAATCCATAAGATGTTTCAATTCAAAAAAAAACCTTTATGGATTATATCTCAGGGAGGCACAAGAAGATTTATTAAAAAATGAATATTGTTCTCCAGTGGTGGTATATAGCTATACAGTAATATTATTTCAGTTGGGTATGAAAAATCCTTGATGTCACATAAAATAAAAATGACCTTAAAATTTGTACTAAATGCTCATCGTGTAGAACATTTTAATGTCAGTTCATCCAAAGACTTCATTAGATTAAATGTTAGGGTTTATATGTAACAAAGCATTTGGTGAATATGTGAACAATGAATTCTAATGTCAGCGAAAAATAGAGACGCTACAATGAATTCAGGAAGAAAAGTTAGTAGATTCACAGATTGAGCATTTTGACATTTTGAAATTTTGTTATCATTTTATTGAAAAAAAAAAAAAAATCAATTTAATCAGAAATTAATAAGAGTGAATGGTTAAGGTGAAAATGCCATGACAAATTGTGTGCGAGTTTTATTCAAGGTTTATTTTCAAATATTATAAAAAATAAGTTTGAAACAAACATGCCTTATCTGGTACAGAGAATGAATGAATGAAAATGTGGAGAAGGGTTTTGTTGAGGGGTATTTAAATACTCAGAAGAACTTAGTAGTTATATTGGGCTTTTGGTTTTGGACTGAGGGATCTTAGAGACGAAGATTTCTTAAACATTTATATAACATGATTATAAAAGCATCTTTCTCATCAGAGCAGCTATAAAGACTGTGTAATGAAACTTACCTCCGATCCCTCCTGCGGCCCGCGGCGTCCTCCTCCGCTCTCCTCCTGCGACAGGAGCGGGCGCCGGCTTACCCGCTCCTCTTATCGTC
>JAKJJM010005617.1:0-11901 GCA_021901965.1 Pipa carvalhoi
TCTATTCATTGGGTTAGAAAGGTACTTGGGATAAGTGGCCTAAGTCCAATACAAACTTTGTTTTTCTAAGAATATCAATTTTTGGACTTAGGCCATTTTTCCATTGAGCTCTTCATATGATTTGTAGAGTGCATCACATTAAAGGGTTTCTCATTTCTTTCTTGAAAGTTACTAATTCCATTCACACTGCTGCTGGCTAGTGAGGTCATAATAGATTTCAGAAGGAGGATTGGACACATAAATTTGGCCAAGCAAATAAAACCACTCAACCTCTGAAATATACGGTTAGTGAAAGAACAGATCTATTTTCTGGTTGAAAAACTACAACATTTATAAAGCTCATGCAAATAATTTGTGGATTTCTAAAAAAAGCTGGGTAAAGATATGATACCAGTATTTTTTTTTAAATATATGCTGCTTTCAGTAGGTTTCATCATTCACTCATACCAGTTTATACAGTGTTTCTTGCACTTTTGATAGTTTGTGTCCTTTTTATTTCTTATTTTTAAGATGTGAAATTTGGAATTTATGCTTGTGTTTGGGATAAATTAATTTCAATTTATTCCATTTAGACAGGCCTTGAACTGACAAAACCTGGCCATTCTAACATTAGATTCTTCTCAAATCTTTTTTACAAATATAAACAACATCATGTGATTACCACTGGCTGACTGTTTCTTCTTCTGGACAGTTAACATTCTATGAAACACTATCAAGCTGAATACTGATCCCTTTCTAGTTTGGACTACATAACTATGTATCAAATTTCCAGAGGGCGTATAGCAGAACCTTACTAATGTTCCGTGTTTATAGCCTTGGGAACCACAAATAAAATAAATATCTATAATTATAGTAAGGCAGAAGTGCAGTTTGTTGTTGAAAAAAGTCTTCCCTCAAGTTCTCTTTTTTAAAGACTAATAAATGCTCAGATGCTGACATTTGAGAATACATAATTATTTTGACTGTTGTAGTGTGCAGTGCCCTTCGTGTACCTTAAATAAAGACATGACGCCAGCTTTATTCCAACATAAAACATTAACTTTTAAATGGCAGAATTATAAACGCTTGCCCCAGTCCTGTTTGAATCCTTGATGAGTACCCCCCCCCCTTGCCACCCACCTTCTCCCTTAAGGTGAGTTCCAGCTTTGCAGGGTAGCCATCTCCATACCACTTCTGAGCTGTTGCCCAATTAGTGCCCAATTTGCACAATACGTCTCCACCAGAGATGCCAAAAACCATGCAAGCGTTCAACATTCCGCCTAACCTAAGCTGCAACAAATTCTCAACTCACCCATTTTAATTTTTTTTTAAAACAAAATTTTTTTTTTTACAATAACGCATAACATGCTAGTCTGTAACAATCATTTTTAAACAAAAGGGAGGGCGGGCGGGATCTGCTTCCTATTCTCTCACTACTGCCCCCAGCATGCCTAAGCTCTCCCCTATATAACTTAAACCCCTCCTATATGCTAATCTCTTTGCCTTTCCTGTTCGCCCACACAACTGTCAATCACCCCTTCCATTCTATTGTTTGTTTCTGGCATTCCAGGAGTATCTTGCATTTTTAAAGAAAACCTGTTTAAACAGCATGTGGTAAAACTGCACCAAAATACTAGGTGAAGTCTTTCTCTACTTGATGACGTCACTTCAGGGATCTGTCATCAGGTTACTTTATGGGTAGACATATATTAAGCAGGTGAAAATACATATCACTTATATTAGTGAGCATGATTAGGCTCCTCCAATTGGGACAAATCTTATTCATAGGATATTTCAGTTACCAGGGTATTCAGTTGATCAAAAGAACTGCAAATTCCTTCTGGATTTGTAGGTTCCTAATTTACTGTATGAAAATTGTATTCCCCAGGTATCTGAATCATCAGCTAGAAAATGTACTTTTTTGGTGATTTCACCCTAAACTTCTCAAAAGGCATAATCAAATAAAAAACCTGGGGAAAAGGTGCCATAACACTCATTTAATAAAAACAATGAAGTGTTCACATAATCAGATGCTGAATTGTAGAGTTCTATTGTTCTATTTCCTTCTCTTTTTGTTTAGCCTCACCTGTTAGGTTCAGCAAGTATTTAAAGTAGCATTGTACTGTTGTTAAAGAGGCCATGCACATTTGTGGAAGAACAGGGTTTCCTTAAACAAGAAACTCATATTAAAACTATATCAGAACTACTGGCACAGATAAATGCTCTAACACTGGTTCAGTGGCATATCTATGGGGGTGCCCATCAGTGACTGCTGCACCCCTCTAAAGCTGAAGTGCCTGCCTTCTGCACCCCCCAGATCCTGTTAAGTGTTTTTGTCCAGGAGGCATGGGAGAGAGCAATGCTGCAAGTAGAGTGAGGGTCCCTGGGGTGATCGTGCAAGTCATTTAGTTACACCACCACGTTGGTTATTGTGTGTTGGCAAATCTTCCTGCTGCCAGAGTGTTCATTAGTAATTATCTACGAGAGTATATTAGTAATTGTCTGTGAGAGTGAAATGTAGTCTGTTTGATAATGTTCCTCATAAATAAAAATGAAAAATACTGTGTTGGTTAACTATCATTGTACAGTATCAACTCCAAACTCAAGTCCTAAAAAAAGTTCAAAATAGTAGAGCGATTAGAAAACAGAGCTAGTATAATTAAGCATCTTCCCACAAAACCTGGGATTTGTTTCTCAGTTGCAGCATCCACTGGATTATAACTGTTGTGTTCAGAGTGATTACTGGGTTGAAATAGGTGCTTAGTCAATGTTTTTTAAATATGTTTTTTGCTATGCCTGGAGTGATATTATAATGTGTTTAAATGATCCCTGTGTTTTATGATACCTCCTACCTCATACCATGCAAAATATAAGATTATAAACAGCAGGTGCATCACATCAACTTTAAGATCATTAAAGGGGATTCTTTGTCCTGTGTAAAGCACAGGCAAATATTGCTTTATATTATTATAATTATATTATTATTGTAGGTCTCTTAGGTTTTAATCTCATTTTTATTCCTTAAATGATAAAAGGATTTTTTCCCCTAAGAAAGTTACTGAGAGATGACTACTAGAAATGATTTTGACTTAGCTTGTATCATTAGAACAGAATTAATATTGTTCAGTGAGGACAAGCAGGGTAGGTAATATCCTACGAAGGAAGAAATAGTCCCTAGTTAGCCCTGTGGATTAGTCCCAAGAGGATTGAGGGTGAAGACTACAGTTTGTACTTTAAGTAGATCCTTTCAGAGACTTCCATGAGAGAAACTGCAAACACTACTGGCTACATCTTCTTTATTAATGTTCTTCTGTTCTGAGCACTGCTATATAACCAATAAGTGTGAGCCTATACCCTAAATAACACTAGTGGGTCCCAGTGTGGCTGATGCCATGTTCGCTTGCTCTCTGCCTGGGTCTCCCTCTTTAGTTAAGGAGTACATTGGGAGCAAAAGCTACCCAATGTACCCCTCTGTTAGTAGCTTCAATTCAGGTAAAGGATGGCTAGTGCCAATATGGCAGTGTCAGCATTAGGGTGCATGTCACATGTAACTTGTGTGTGACATCCTCAGACCTGGCACCATCTTGTGAGATTTAGATTTGGTCACGGGGAAAGACCCTGCTCTACCAGTTGAACTACTGAGACCAAAAGCCAGGATGCACCTGTAACTGATATTTAAAGAGCCAATGGTCCATTTTTATTTAAGGTGCAATGCGTCCTTCTAAGGAGGAATAACACCTTCTGCATGTACCACTTGAAGAAGTATTATGCCTGTATCTCTTTTGCTACCAGAACTACCTCAAATCATCCTTGAATTAGTATTTAGTATTGTATGTGCATTAAATACATTAGTATTGTCCTACTGTAGTTCTGAGGATTATGGAGTGTTACACATCTATGTTAGTTTGTAAAGAAAAAAATAGCATTGCATAGAATGGTGTTACTGAACTGCCTTCCATTCAGAATATGTTTATAGCAATTTGGCTTTATTGTTACAATTGGCACAATTGTTAGATGAGCTGGTCTAACATGCAGCTTGGTCCTTTTTTTATTTTATCTTTCACTGGAGTGAACACATCCCTCAGACTACACCGATATCCTTATTTATAATAGTAAGCATGACCCAATTCACATAGAGGAAAGCACAATTAGGTTCCTTGCAACATTTTTTGTGGTATTGCGACCTGGAAAATTATCTGTTCTCAAAATTGAAAATGCTGACCTTTGCAGAACATGTATGTGCTATTTATGAGTGTATGAAGTGGAACAAGTTTAGAGCTGGTTTTTAGAAGCAGAGCTTTGCAATAACAATACAAAGCTTAAAATTAAGGGCAGTATTAAGAAAGAGATCCTTAAACAAATATTAATAAGATCATATACATGAATTCATGTTTAATACAGTACTATATGTATGAGTCAGTAAAAAAATTATCATTAGAGTATTAATCATTAATTATTATATATTAATACAGCGCTGAGGTTCTGGGTTCAATTCCACCCTGGACTTCATCAGCATGGAGTTTGTATGTTCTCCCCACAATGGCTGAATTTTGATTAGCTGATCAAATACTCATATTAATTAGCAACTTGGAAAAAGCAGATTTTCATAGACATTAGAAGGTAGCTATTACTAGGGCTTTTGAGAGTCTCAGAAAATGAGGAGGTCATCAGTGTGCGTTTAATTTTGGAGGGTTGTTAGGTCTACGTTGGAAGTAGAACCACAGAATATTGTTCTTATGCATCACTTTTGATAGACAAATCATTTAGTATAAAATACCATAAAGACAGCATTTTACATCACTGACCTTGAAATTAAGACTTTTTTAGGGTTGTACAGAGTCTTAGAAAGGGAACCTGGCATCAACACACCCATTCTTTCAAATCAACTATCACCCTGGGCTTACCCTAGAAGCTTAGATCATTGTGATATAAGGAACTATAATAGCCCAATTTGATTACTATTCAATAACAGAAGTTATAAAGAGCAATCTTGGTTGGGATCCAAAGGATCATTTTTCAATAAAACTAAGGTCAAATAGAAAGAGGAGCTTATCAGGTAACACTGGGAAGTCATCCCTTTGCAATGGGATATTGATCATGTATCATGGAGAATGCCCTAAAAGAAGGATTCTAAATGAATGAAAACTTGATTCTGTTAATCTATTACAAAATAAAACATGGAAAACAATCGAACTAAAATGGTTCCTTTTATCGGACCCCGTTGCAATATCATGCATTTGTTTTAACTTATGGAGACTACAAATAGCTATTTGGTGATGGCTGAATTTTGATTGGCTGATCAAATACACATATTAATTAGCAACTTGGAAAAAGCAGATTTTCATAGACATTAGGAGGTAGCTATTACTAGGGCTTTTGAGAGTCTCAGAAAGTGAGGAGGTCATCAGTGTGCGTTTAAGTTTGGAGGTTTGTTAGGTCTACGTTGGAAGTAGAATCACAGAATATTGTGCTTATGCATCACTTTTGATAGACAAATCATTTAGTGTAAAATGCCATAAAGACAGCATTTTACAACATGAGGCAAAAGGATTTAAGAGCTCTGTCCCTACAGAGTAGGCTCTTAATTTGGATCCTCTCTTTAATAAACCATCCAACCGTGAAGTGCTCTATGAGGAGTTTCAGTAGGGTCCTGTTTAATTCCACATGGCTTTACACATTTCTGACAGCAAAGGTGGCAATGGCTCTTTATTATTATATTGCTTTTCTATTGTAATGCACACTGAGGCACCATTATTTTAAAAACAGATGAGGGCTTGGTATGGGCAGTAAATACTCTTTCCTATACCATCTGATAATAGTTTTGCAATTTTTGCAGCCTGAGGAAAAAAAAAAAGAATACTAAGGGCGAAATTTATTTAGGTCGGAAAGACCACTATCGGTCTTTCCGAGATTCTCGCTGGATGTGATCTCGCGAGATCCTCCCACAAGAATTTCGATTTTCGTATTCTGGAAATCGGGTCTTTCGACTAAAACTTTTAGTAGCCATAGAAGTTATGGCTGCCTTTCGGTCGAAAGACCCGATTTCCAAAATACGGAAATCGAAATTCCCGCTGGAGGATCTCGAGAGATCATCTCATGTGAGAATCTCGCAAGCTTAAACCCGAAAAGACTCGAATCCGAGCATTCGAGTTTTTTTGGGCTTAATAAATTTCGCCCTAACACAAGCATGTATCAGAAAGGAATTGTGTAGTAAAAACTAAGAAAAAAGAAAGGTGTAGTTTCTAAACAATTTTGGGGAGATGTATGTATGTATAATTTTATCTATAAAGTGTCACAGATTTACGCAGCGCTGTACAATTCAGCAATACAAACATGAGACAAGCATGGAAAAAGTGCATTACACAATACAAGCAAGTAGCTTACAAGCTTAAAAAACACTTCAAGTGCCAGGTTGTGATTGACACAAGAAGTTGGAGGTCCCTGCCCTGCAGAACTTACAATCTACTACACAATCCTTCCCAATCTCATCACGTTCATATACAATTGGGTGCCAACTCTGGTCCTTTTTATTTAACACTGAGGGGGTCATTCTGTAAAGTGAAAATTCGACTGTAGAATACGCAGACAGCGGATTCCCATTATAAAGTCACGACAGTGACCATTCTCCCATTATAAAGTAGTGACCGTGACAATTTTTTTAAAGTTCCAGGTTTGACATTTCCTTTGTAAAGTCGCGACTGCGACAATATTCTCATTATAAAGTTGCGACTGCAACAGTAGCAGTCTATTGTGACTGTCTTCAGACCTTTACACTACAATTTGGACTTTGCAGAATGACCCCCTGATTTGGAAGTATCAAAAAAGAATTGTGGTATTTATGCTTAATACCCATAAGCCTTATGCTTTCCTTTGAGTCTGCATCTCCCTGTGTTTAATTTTTTAATGTTTATATGAGGTAAATGTGTCTCTTTATTGCTCTAAATTGAGGAAGCCACATAACTGATCATATCATTTTTTAAACTAACCATATGTATTTTCTCCACGTACACAAATGGTAAAACATTCTGTGTGGTGTCTACAGATCTCCCCACTACTTCCTTATCTTATGCAATTTCCAAAAAATTAAGTTCAGTGTTTTATATACTTTATATGTATGTTCACTATTATTTTTTGCTGTACTTTTCTTAAATACAAACTGTTGCATACAATGTTCCCACTAAGTTGCATGCGCTTAATGGAGAACAATTGTTCTAAATTTACCTGATCAATCTAGCAGCAGTACACTAAGGGCCAGATTTTCTAATCTCCGAATGGCTCCGTATATGCCTTTGCGAGGGCATTTCCGCAAAGTGCATGAGGCGTGCAGCTGAAATAGTCACCTTGAAGAACAGGTGAACAGAGCGGCAGACAAAACTCTGTTCACCTCATACACTTCACGGAAATGACCTCGCAAAGGCATATACGGAGCCATTCAGAGATTGGAAAATCTGGCCGTAAGTGTACACAGCCACAGACCAGGATCAAAAATTGACAGCTTCCTCTAGCTTCCGCCCCCTGTATGTGATGTGTACCGCTTTATAGTACCTGTCTCCCTGAATCAGTTCGCAAAATTTAATGTAAAGTTTGCATTTAGAAATCTTAGCCCACAATTTTAAACATGACATGCTGGGGTAGCTGATGGTGTGTACATTTATAAAATAGGAGTACATGAAAAGGAGTTGTTTTGAATCAAAAACTACAAGTGGGCATTTTTTTTAAAGCTGAAATTACCCTTGTATCCATGCTTTACTGTATGGGGCACTATCGTGACAGAACTGCTGCACCGTATGGTTGCTTTACATCCACGCTTATTGGATGTTGTTCTGTCCATTGCCCTTTTAAGATTTAGTTTGGATTTTTGTGTTCACATGTTGATATTTGAAAGAAATGCTATTTTGACCCTGCCTGTTTATTATTATTTTCAGGAGACCAGCAGAAACTGGTGAAATTCAGGGGGTATTGCATCCACAAATCTGTGTTCATGACAACAAGCCTGGTACACCTAGATAGCTGAAGGTGTGTACTTATAGAGAATATATACTTTGTGGGGTTATATGGGAGGAAAAGAGCTGTTTTGCATGAAAATCTGCAATGTGGGCAGTTTGGCAACTGTACCTGTATGCACGCCATGCATACTGGGTATTTTTCGAATCAGGAGACATTGCTGTCTTAAATTTAGCTTGTTTTTTTGGGATTTATAGGTTTAAATTACCCTTATGCACTCTCTTTACTTTTGGGTGTTAGGCATGCATTTATGCATAATGGGTTTTTTTCTGTTGATGTGTTAAAATTTGAAATAAATGCCATTTTGACCCTGCATTTTTATAACTTTTCATGAAACCAGCAGAAACCTTTGAATTTTAAGAGGGCTTGCGTCCACAAATCTGCACGTATAACAACAAACTTGAAGCACCTATATAGCTGAAGCTGTGTACTTTCAGGGAATATATGCTTTTATTGGGGGTATTCAGAAGGTAAAGTGTTGTTCTTAAAAAAATTGCAATGTGTGTGATTAGACCGCAGAGCTCAGATTTTTCTACCTGAATGTGCTTTTGTTTAGTCTTTTCTCTCTATCTGTTTTGGGGTGTTGGCAGATCTATTACATATACCCGTGCACATTATGCATCATTTTGTTTGTAGAATCTGTCATATTTTGTTTCAGTGCAGAGTTTCTGGTGGTATTTTTCCATGATGCTAACCTTTTTGTTTTCCATTTTTTAAAGACATTATAGAAGATATATAAAAGTGAAAGAACTTCTTATTAACCCCTTAAATCATGATCTAGCAGGGATCTGCTTGGAGGAGGTATAATGTCAATCATCATTTAGCTCCACCCAACCCGACTTGAGATTTAAGTCGGGCATCGGAGCAGAGAAGAAGCAGGGAGTTTGCTTCTTTTACTACAGTCTTAGATGAATGCTTTTAGCATTCAGCTAAAACAACTCCCTGCTTTCTAAAAAGAGTCTGTTAAGTGGACCCATTCCAACATACACTGGACAGAGAAGAGAACAATTTTGGTTGTTGCTGATCTCTTGGCCTTGCACCTAGATATTTGACTTTAATGTAAGTTATTACTTGTAATATGTGTTTGTTACTGTACAATTGGCTTTATAATTGGAAACATGCTGTAGTTCCTAATAAGGTTTATAATAAGGTTTAAATCCCTTAGGTCATAAGATTTGGATGTAGGTCATAAATTTCTCCGATATACTTTCAGTGCTATCTATCGCTCACGTGGGAACTGGCATTATAGGGCCTCTCTGTCTCTAGGAAGCACCAATTTATTCTACATTAAGAGATGCAAAAGAGACAAAAAAATCAGCCGATGTAAACATATAAGGCAAAAAATTCATTAACAGTCTTTAATGCCAACAATTCACCAAATAACAAATACAAATTCAAATTATAAATATCTAAGAGACCTCACCTTTCTTGGCACCATTTGCAGTTATGTAACTGCACAATGTTTAAATAAATGATTTATCTGTTATTTTATTCTCGTGTGTAGCTTTTTTAAAATACATATTTCTATTTCCCACATTTTATAACCACAAATGTGTACTGTAAGTGCTAAGGCATTTCATTCCGGTAACAAATTGCTGCATTTTCCAGTACAGTTTCCTCAATTTTCTATTTTTAATTCTGGCTTTGAAAAACAGAACTAGACATAATGATAACACATTCTAAAATAATGCTTATCCATCAAAATGAGTATGATAAAATATCAACTTCTAAAATGTTATAATTTCATCAAAAATCACTATCTTTGTAATTCTGTATTTAAAGGGGAACTATAGTCAGATTACATCTTTACATATGCAGTACTGGCTTGCTATTTCTGTTTTGCCTGTTTGGAATTTTGCTGCTGGTTATTTGGCTGTTTTAGATATGTTGGATATAGGGACAGGGAAAAGGAGGGGGTGAGCACCAAGATAGCGCCACCCTCCTGCAGTGCCCTAAGCGACTGCCTACCCTGCCTACCCCTCGGCCTGGCCCTGCCTGAATATGTTTTAATTCAACTTCAAAGTTAACAGTTTTGAAAGTGCTTTCAATAACTGTCATACCAATCCAAATAGTAATCTATCTACCTGTCTGTCTATCTATCTGTCTGTCCATCCATCTATCTACCGGTCGGTCTGTCTGTCCTGTCCATCCATCCGTCCTTCCTTCCATCCATCCATCCATCCATCCAATCTAAGCATAAGACACTAGGGCTGGGGAGAAAGGTTTGTAAAAAGAGTGGTTGCAAATGCAATATATATTTGATAAGGCTAAAGTAATAAGTCAAGTAAAACAGGGGTATTTCTGAGCCCAGTTTTCTTTTTATAAATGACCTTCTAGATAGCCTGGGAGGTAAAGTGTCCATATTTGCAGATTATATTACATTTTGTTTGGTTATTGAATCAGATGTAGACATCTGCTCACTGCAGATGAATTGGATGCAGCAGGAAACTGGGCAAAGAAGTGTCAGATAACAGGTGTCAGAATGGGTTGAATGTATTTCTAGCAAGAAAAGGTATTTCTAGTTATAAGTAAATGAATCTAGGAACACTGAATGGCTTCAGAACAGAATATGCCCCTAAGCAGTTAATTGGAAGGTGATTCTTCTTCTTCTGAAATAACATAGACATAGCATAGCAAAGAAATTTGATGAAGATATATCTTCTTTCGACCATACACATTATGATACTATGTTATAGGTGGTGGGTCTTAGGACAGAAGGCAACTTTTTTTTAGGGTGTCATCCTGTTAGAAGTTGTGGAGGGTCATTAAATAGTGGCATGGCCTTATTTATTAAGTTCTGAAAGTACCAGAGCTATATCTAAGGAACCTCCTATTTTTGCTTATTGAAGAGGCGCAAACTGATAATTATGGTTTGATAAAGCAGGCATGTGTTTCTCAACAGAATTTTTTTTTTAAAGGAACTCCAACAAAGGTTCTTTTCCTTTACTGAACTGTAAGAGCAGTAATAGCATAATAATGGGTTCTGAAATAGATCGTTCCACCAGACAAATTAAAATAAATGACTTCTTTACCTGTACATCTGAAGGGGTTGTCTATATGCTTGAATGCTCTTATGGGCTTGCATATTTAGGCACAGCAGACAGAATGGTTTGGATAATAATGAAAATAAAACCACCTTTAGGAATCCTAGAAGTAAAATGACACCTGTTAGTAAAACTTTTTACTGAGTACAAACACAGTGACTACTAGAATAGATGTCCTGAATCTCAATGGACTGCAGCAGGTAGCTAATTTTGAGAAGAAATTTGGGATGTATTTATATATGTCTGTATTTTTTGATTTTATGTGGGAAAGGAACAAAGGTTATTGCAAATAGAAGTATAAAGTGAAGATATTACACTTTGGTTACTACAGGTATTATTTTTCAATAAAGGGGTTATCTCTGAACATGCCCCAAAAACCTTAGAATAATTATTCACAAAATATATGTTTATGCTGTTATCCAAGGGAGGGCAAACTATGGCTTGCGGGCCACATCCGGCCCGCGAACATGTTTGGCCCGGCCCTTCTGCCAACGTCGGGTGACAGGGCCGGGTCATGGGGTAGGCAGTTGTGCTCACCCCCCTCCTCCCTGTCCCTACAACTTCCTTTTCCTGGCACCTTAGTGCTACAGCGTTCCTTTCACAGCAAGTTGAAAGCTTTCAACTTCCTATTAGAGGTGAATGCTGTAGAGCAAAGTGCTAGATCAGACAGAGTCGGGACAGGGAAGAGGAAAGGAACACGGAGAAGGAGGGGGGCGAGCACCAAGATAGCACCCCCCTCCTTCAGAGGGTAGGGAGTAGGAAGGAGGGGGCAGCACAGTGTGTTTGGGGGAGCAGCACAGTGTGTGTGTGTGTGTAGGGGGGCAGCACAGTGTGTGTGTGTGTGTAGGGGGCCAGCACAATGTGTGTGTGTGTG
>JAKJJM010005619.1:0-12339 GCA_021901965.1 Pipa carvalhoi
CAATACTTGGTGCTGCCTTTTTTTATTGGACTAACAGTATATATATATATATATATATATATATATATATATATATATATATATATATATATAATCTCTATACTGCAAGGATGATATATTTTAACCATAGATTGCATGGCTGCATATTAAGTAGATCAGTTTGTACAATGTATTACACATCATTAGTACACAGCCCTGCAGCACAGGGGAGTTTAATATGTTTTTCCTTTTAAACAGATGAAGTGGAATTGCTGAATTATAGATACCCATTTCATTTAAATGAACTAAGCTTCACTATTGTTTAATCCCCTTAATTAGAGTTCAATGTTAGATTTATTTTTTTTTACAGGCTTAACCTATATTTTTAATCTCCTGTGTAATAATGAGCATGTGCTGAGGCATTGACTAAAGGCACAAGGCTGACCAGGATTATAAAGATGTCAGTCTGCAGTGACAAGTGTGAGGTGGAGTTCATTAGTATTACATTACTGGATCATTATTAGGCTGGCATTGAAAGCCATATGCATTAAGTGCATTGTTACAAGCCTAATCTAAGACTTTAGTCGCCCCCCCACCACACACATACTTTTATTTTCCACTATTTCATGAAACATTTAAATGTATGTAAATCGAAGCTTCAAAGTTCTTGCACAGGCTCCAGGGCACTGGGCCTTATTGACTAAAGGCCGAATTGTCACGTATACCTCTAAATTTGCATCTTGGCACTCCCCATGTTTTATTATTGATCAAACTCTGAGATGTGGCAAATACGTGTCTAATTCGGGAGACCACGATAGTCACGATTTTACAGAGCACTTTGCATGACGTTGAGTGTGTGTGCGCATATAATTAGACTACTGACCAAGCAGTGGAGTCTGTCTCAATTGCGAATTTGACAAGGCGTAGTGCTCAGAATTCACCTGTCTGACTTTGCCACATCAGAGTGGTGAATTTGGGGGGTTGATGGCAGAGCTCCAGTGTGGACCCGGTTGTGCACCTTTTTTGATTGGACTTTACAGTTTGTCTGTTCGGTCAGTTTGAGGGTGGTTAGTTATAAAATTTAAAATGGAAGACTTTGAAAGATGCTTGTTTTGTAAGCTTACATTTCTATTTATATGATTCTTACCCCCAATATCAACCCCCACTTAGCACTAGGCTAGGTAGGAGATCACTGATATCATCCCACCCGTCCCCAGGGTTAAGTAGCATGGGGTGATAGGTACCACTAGAAGTAGCTCCCTAGGAGCCATTCCTCTTCCCCCTATTATGATGTCCCTGTGGGGTAGGAGGCATAAAAAATAAAAGTAGGGGTCCCTGGGACCCCTTCCCCAAATCCCACCAACCTCTATGCAAGGGTAGGGGGATCGCTACTGGGAGGGGGTCTCGCTGGACCTCCTTCCCCCTACCCCGGTGACCAAGTGGGGCAGGGGGACATCATCTTTAACAAACGGGGTCAGCACTGACCCCCACCCTCCATTAGCCAAGGGGGGAATGGGTCCTTCACCTGGAGGGGGTCAATCGCTGACCCACTCACATGGCCTGCAACCACATCAGTACTATTGGGATGGGGTCCCTAACTTAATAATGGCCCTACCTAAGTCCTTCACCCCCTACCTAACCATGGCCCATAACTAGTGGGCCATCATATCAACTACAAAAAAATAAAAACCCCAAACAATACTAAACAATCATTAACCCATTGTCACCAAATCTATACCCAAGTGCTAATTAAACAATTGACTAAATACATAAGCGCTAATCTTTCAATCAAATATAGTAAAAAGTCAAACTAATTACAAAGTAAAACAATTACACAAAAAACTAAGCACCTTTAAAATCCAATCAATTACACTATTAAACCAATCTATCCTAAATACAACTAATTAAACAAAACAATCAATCAATAAAAATACAACCAATATCCAAAAAAATACAAAATACAAACACTTCCAATTTTAAAGCAATAAAAAAAAAACACAACAAAATCATTAAAAAATACAATCAACCTTAGAAATCCAAACAATTAATAACAACAGCATAATCAATAAAAATGCAAGTAATCAGCAATATACTCACTGCTTCTAAAGTCTTCTCTTCTGGTCCATGAAGTAATCCAGGATGGACCAATGCTCTCTTCAACGCCCTTGCTCTTCATCTTGTTCCAGTGTAATCCATGGGATAATCCACAAGGCAGTGTTCTGTTCTTGATCCGGTGCCCACTGCAAAAAATAAAATACCTTTGAGGTCCATCCTCTTAAAGGTCCATGCCAGCACTGAGCATCTGTGATGAAGCCTCAGATATTTATTCCCCACTCTAGGGGGTCTTAGCGCAGCAGTGCTAAGTAAATAATTTAACGCTTGAGTTAAAGCTGAGTTACTAAGCGATAAATGTGATTTCGACTGTTTTTAGTTTTAATTAGATTAATTTCTAATAGAATTTTTTTCACTGCTTTTTAATAAATATGCACATTTTTTCAAGCAGAGAGAAAAGAAATTAAATCAAAATAAATCAAATAGGCCAAAATGCAATTACCAATGCTTTAGTAAATATCCCCCTAAATGTGTGTCTTTTCCTTTCTCACACTCTGCAAATCTGCTTCTTACCTGGGCTCATATGAGTTCCAATTCACATATTTCCAGTTCCCACCACTGAATTTTTAATTCATTTTGATTAATGAATAAAAAAAACTATTTGCAATCAGACAATTTGCACTTCTGTATGACCCCCTATGGGAAATTGATTTGGTTAATGAGCAAAAGCAAGGTGTGCGGGGAGCCACTCTCCATTCACTGAACTATAACAATAAAGTCTGTGGGATGAGTCTGAAACAAAATATTGGCTTCATTTTACCGCTATTATGTTTTAAGTACAGAAATTACTTGGTTTGTGTTCTTATTCTTGGTTTTTCTAGTAAGCATCTGAATGAAAAATAGATACGCATTTATATTTCCTTAACTCAGAATTATTACCATTATTTACTTTCACTTCTCTGTTGCTCCTATTTCTCATTCCTACTTTTTCAGAATTCACTGCTTTATACACAATTTTTACCCATAATTCTCTTCATACAACATAAAGGTGTCTTGTGCATCTTTACAATATAAACATATGTTACCTGAGATATCTATCTGTCTGTCTGTCTGTCTGTCTTAGTCTCTGTCTGTCTGTATGTCTATCTATCTAATGTAGATTATTACAATTTTCTTCTTACAGAAATGCTAGTAGGCAGATAGTATTATATGTTGCTGTCTTGGTTATAACTCATAGATTGTGAATTTCCAAGAAAAGGATTATTTACAGCTATTTCTCTCCCTGAAGCACATTTTACATGTTTATGTATGTATATTTATTAAGAGTGCCACATGTTCCCATGATACATAGCTGCATAATTCATTACTCAGTGGGCTGCGCCAAAAAAAAAAAACTTCCTTTTAGTACCAAACACAAACAAAATGATTCTTGTCTGAACCACTTACTATTATGGGTAAACAGTGCAAAATTAGTGGCCTCTTTGTTTTTTTTTTTTAATCTATTTTATACCATTATTTTTTGTTTTCATTTTTAGAATTTTTATCTCCAGGTGTGGCAGCATGACAAAGTATGTGCATAGTCCATCCACTTCAGTGAACATGCATTCCTCTTGCATTAATCAAAGTCAGTTGGACATTTGTATGCATGGAAAGTGTGTGCAAGCGTTATTTTGCCCGGAGCACCTCCATATGGAAACTTACACTACATTTCTGTTGCATGTAAATTGGTTGCACATTTACAGCAGGGCCACAGTCTTGGATTCAGTCTAAATATGCTGCAAATACACTGCTGATTCTCTTATGTGACAGTGGGCTTATCCCTCAAAATCCCTTAAATAATACAACATATATATGGAACATATACAGGGGAATTCGTCAACGGGGGCAATCTTTCTAGAGGTCTAGGAACCCATAGCAACCAATCAGCTGTTAGCATTCACTGATATAGGGAAACTAGAATTCGGAAAGACAAATTCTGATTGGTTGCTATGGGTTACTAGACCTATTGTAAACAATTGCTCCTGTTGATGAATAACCTTGGTGGAGCTAATAAGAACACTTATGTTCCATTTGTAGGTGTCCCACTGTCAAGTTTAACACCTGAATTTTGGAAATAATCAAATGCTTTTGTCTCTATACACTATAAAAACTCAGCACTGTATAAGAATATAGAGTAGCAAGGTTTCTTTATACAGCATACAGGAATACAATAGTCTTAAAGTGATATTTAATAAGCCCGAAAAGACGTGATTTCATCTCGCGAGATTTCAGCGAGATGATCCCGTGTGGATTTTGGTTTTCAAATCCCGCAATTGGATGTTTTTCGATGGAAAGGTATACTAGCTATAGGAGAGATGGCTACCTTTCCATCGAAACATCCAATTCTGGAATTCGAAAACCAAAATCCCCGTGGGATCATCTCGCTGGATCATCTTGTGCGGAAATCTTGCAAGATTAAACCCGAAAAGACTCAAATCCGAGTATTCTAGTCTTTTCGGGCTTAATAAATATCGCCCTTAGAGACATATTTCTAAAAATCGAAAACATTTTCTCCTGTTATATCGATATACCTTTAATTGGATTGAATATATTGGTGTGGCTAATATATGCACTGTAAAGGAAAAAACTGCGATAATGTGGTGAAAAAAAGAAGCGAAACAGATAAAATTGCAGTGAATAGGTCAAAATGACCTTTATAAATTTTCCCTTCGTGTATTTCCACATGGACTAGGAATTAAAAGTATGAAACAGGTTCCATCTACAAACCCCATAGCAATTTTTTGCAGTAGATAAAGTACAAATAAAAACAGAAAGCAATGATGTATAAACTTTTACTGGAATACTGGAAAAGGCGAGTGTTTGACTTTGTGTCTCTGTATCTCGGCTATGTTTTTGGATGTTGTTGATATATGGTGTTTTAGCTACTGTTTCAACATTTACGTTAATTAGGTTTGTATTTTAAGTGGCACCTTTTGTGATTAATAGAGTTCTTGTCTATTTTCACTGACACCACATGTGAATTTAACAATACATAATAAAAATAATAAGAAGCCTTGCAAGCAGTGACTAGTTAATGAATTACATTTCATTACATTACATTGTCCTAAATGATGATCTTTTATCACATGCTAAAACGACCAACAACACCCCAACAAAAATTCCATTTGGATTGGGATGGCAGTTTATTTAAATATCCCACTTTTAAAAATGTTATTGTTACAGTTAAATGAATTAATTTTATTGCTCTCTGTTTGTTTTTATATTTACTGATAGCAGTCATGTTGTTAAAAAATACCTCATCCAGTCCCATTGTTTTCTGTGGCGTTTTAGATAATACATATTCTGAAAGTTCAGCCAAAAGCCCAGTTTTTAAAGCTAAATAGCTAAATATCATACTTTACAGTAACTATACATGCATTTGAGGCATTTTCGTTTTTTGCTGTTACTGTTCTTTTACTGGACTTGGTCATAAACATACAATATAGTGGCTTATTTTCAGCATGATGTAATTCAGCAGATAGTTACTGTTGCGTACTGTGATTGCTTGACTTGGAGGGAGCAAGTAAACTGGAAATCTGAAGCTGTGAAGATGTGTAAAAAAACTGTTTACCTTACAGCTGATGTGAAACTAATATGTTTCATGCATTTTACTGGTACCATGCAGGAAATTGACATTTAAATTCCTTCCAGGGCCACATACTAATATATCAGTTATAACTGTGTACAATTATATTTGATTTATTATTTGATTTAAGGTCCTGCAGATCTCAGAGCATATGTCTGAAATGATTTTGTTTTGGTCACTGCATCCTGCTGGGCCTTTAATATTAATTATTATACAGCTTGGCATACGAATCCTGAGCAATGGCAGAAAAATCTGCTAATTTTGATGGAAAACTGGATTTCCTCAGTGACAAAGCATTAGAGAGCACTGTTATGAGTGTATATACATGAAATGGTATATGAAAGGCCTTGGGGATTATAGAATTCCTTACTCTACACACAGGTTACACATAAGGAGCCAAAACCAAGTCTTCTTTAGTCAGTGCTATTGATTTAACAACTGCATTAGGACACTGTGCTTTAATATGCAAATTATCTTATTTGCATATATTTTTACCTGCTCAAATATACATCCGGGGACCTTTTTATGTTCTATCAGAACTTCTGCCATTGATCCATTTCAGGTGGAAAGGACCTTGGGATCTCTTTCTTTCTACTACTGTAGAAAATGAAGATATTTTGAAGAGTGAAAAAGAATAAAATATGTCATTAAACACACTCAAATGCAATTGCTGCTTTCCTGAACAATATATTTGTGACTTCCTGGCACAAGGACAAAGCAGAAAACCACATATTACTGATTAACATTGGGAATGATATAATTCCTTTTTGATAGGACCACATCGTGGATAGCATCTGAGACTATAGGAACTGAACTAGAGAGCCATAATAATGAAGCACTCTCGCTGTTTACATTAACAGAAAAGGTACCATGGAGGTGAACTCATTATATACAAATGTATTCAGTGTCAAAACAAACATCTCTCAGGGGAACTTTACATCCTTTGGACAGAGCAAATAGCTAGAGGACATTCTTCATAGAAGAAATTATTATCTTTGTGTGTAAGAATTATAGAACATTTTTTCTTAGTTACTGAATGCTTCCGTGCATCACATGTTTGTGAGCCGTATTTATGGACTACATAGTGTGAATTTAACACAGCATATCAGGGGGAGTTTGCCCGATAGACCTAATGGCTGTATTTGTGAGATGTTGTTCCTTTTCCCAGGCAGCATACACTGAGGCAGTAACAAACATTTTAATCAGCAACACAGGTTTTTTTCTATGACAAATTGATACCACAGATCAGTAATAGTTTCAATGCCACTCTTTTGCATATAATTTAATTTGAAATAGCTGCCTTTGATTATAAAGGAGATATACAATAAAGACTTTTGCAGCTTTGGCTGGTTGACTCTGCTGAGCGGTTAGTTGTCTCTCCATTATCTGAATGCTTTTATCAAAGATTAACCATCTACATTATAACACCCTGTCCCAGAGCAGTGAGATATAGAAAAGAGATGTATCTGGCAAAAATTCCTTTATATTAAAGCCATTTTATCTAATATAATGGTCTTGTTATAAGCTTGCTTTTGATTATTTCCATTCGCAGTGTGAAAAATACCACTGAGATTTTTGGCGATATCTACAGTGACTGTACATTTTTGCTTAGGAGACCGAAAGACCATCTATATGGCAATATAAGCAGTGCTGTTCCCAAGCCCGGGCAGGGCGGGCAACCGCCCGGGGCGCCGGCCACATGGAGAGCCGGGGCAGGCACCACCAGGGGGGCGAAAAATTTCCACCCCGCCTTGAGCGCCCCCCCCCGACCCAGGAACAGCCCTGAATATAAGTGTGTGTTAATGCATCTTAATGTAAGCAAAGTAGATGTAAAAGTGAAAGATATGGTTTATATGTTGGATATTTATACATATATATGTGTAAGAAGGAGTGAAACCCAATTTTTAGGAACATAAAGACAGATGGTATTAGCTATCAACACTCTTTTTAGGCAGTGCCAACATGAGACTTTGGAGACATTTTTGCATATTTACCATTTGCACAATGAAAAATGCTTCAAATATAATTGTTTTGACTTCTAACATTGATAAATATCCCCTAAATCTTGATTTCAACTGATCTAGAGAGAAAGATTTAAGGTTTAGATCATAGAGCGGGTTAAGAAAATAAGTAATCAGCAGTTGAAAACAGAAGAATGTTCCAAGCCTAAAATGTGTGGATGGATATTTGGATTTAGTGACTGTAAAAAGAGGTGCAAGGCTTTAGCAGCACAGTTAAGCTTTGTTTGACATGCAGACTAGTCATAATGAAAGCTTTGATATCTGTGAGAATTATGTATGTATATATATATGACTTTATTTAGAAAGCACCACAAATTTACGCATCGCTGTACAATTCAGCAATACAAATATAATACAGACATGGAAAAGTGCATTACACAATACAAGTGAGTAAATTACAAGCATAATATCACAAGGATACATCATTTTAAGTGTCAGGTCATGATTGGCACTAGAGGATGGCGGTCCCTACCCTGTAGAACTTACAGTCTAAGTGGGAGGAAGACTTATATACACAGAGTGGGTAACAAGAGCATAATACATATATAAGCATAAATATTTAAATAAGGATAACATATAATTTTGTCATAAACATCAGTGATAAGAATCATTGCTAGTGTTCCAAAAGGTAGCATTTTAGTTTGGTTTTAAAAGTGCAGAGGGAATGTTCTTGGCGAAGATAAAGGGGTATAGAATTCCAGATATATGGGGCAGAAAGAGAAAAGGGTTTAAGGAGAGAAAGGGCAGTATTGGTGTTTGGCATGCAAAGCTGGTTACTTTGGGAGGAGCGCAGTTGACATCAAGAAATGTATGGGTAAACGAGTGAGGAAATGTAGGGAAAGGCAACAGAGTAAAGTGTCTTCAATGTCAAAAGGGGAACACTGTAAATGAAGTACAAATATATTATTCAAAATTAATCAAGGTGTTTGTGATGGAATTTCATGCTTAGATTTTGGGAAACATTTACTGCACACACATATATAAATTGTTATTTGAGGAGTCATAAAGACAGGATTACACAAATACCCATGTATAATCAAACTAGGATTGCAGGGGCAGTGACCATTAGTTGGCACAAAGAATAAGCTCTTTCAATAAAAGGAGGTATAAGCAACATCATAAAGATTCTAATATTAACATACAAAAAATAAGGATATAGGGCGAAAAATAAGGATATAGGGCGAAATTTATTAAGCCCATAAAGACTCGATTCGAGTCTTTGTGGGCTTAATCGTGCGAGAATTCTCGCGAGATCATCAAGCGGGATCTTGATTGCGCTTGTCCGCAATCGGGTCTTTCGCCCGAAAGTTTTGTAGCCATAGAACTTATGGCTACGTTTCGGGCGAAAGATCTGATTGCGGAGAAGCGCAATCGAGATCCCTGCTTGATGATCATGAAAGAATTCTCGGCGTGAGAATTCTCGCTATTAAGCCCGCTTAATAAATTTCGCCCTAAGTGTTTGTTTGGATGTAAGGTGTGGGATTATGATATTGATGGGGGCTCATAGCATTAGGACATTATGGTGTGTGGGCCCAGACACAGTCTATAGGGCCCACTGGTCTCTACATCTGACTGTTCTACTGCTCTTAATGAATGACAAAGTGTACATATTAATTAGCTTTGCTGTCTCATAAGAATTGTAATTCAGGTAATGAAAAATACAAATATTTGGTCTCAAATCATATCTCGATAAATACATTTATAAAAACAAGAGAGTGTTATTTGTGCATCACTTTTGGGGCCAGAGAAATAATACAGACACCACCACATTTAGACTGTAAGCTCTTCGGGGCAGGGACCTCCAACCTCATGTGCCATCCACAACCTAGCACTTATGTGAACTATCCTTGTGATACTACACATTTATTGCTTATTGCACTTTTCCCATGTTTGTATTGTACTTGTATTGTTCTGTGCAGCGCTGCGTAAATTTGTGGTGCTTTATGAATAAAATTATACATACATACATACATACATACTTGAGCACATGTGTAGAAAAATTCAGGCCCCACAGTTGCCTTGTATAAAGACTACAGAAAAAAATCAACAGATTTTGTCTGTCCAATGTACTCTAAATACAAAGGAATCCTTTAGAACTGCTATAATGCTAAAGGACAGAGCCCATCAAATAACTGTATGGGGCACTTAGGCAGGCTGAGAACCATAAAAATCTCTTGGAGGGTCACATATGTCAGTTCAAAAGCAATGTACTTTATTATCAAGCCTATTGTTTTTCTCTTCTTTATACTGTTTTGCAATAGAAATCTGAAAATTATCATTTTCCATCACCTGTACCCATAATAGTTATCAGCCATTAACAACACTTTCCATGTCAGACAGCAGAAAGCCAGAGGAGCTGATCTGATTGTAATGAAAAGCAAAATAATGGGAAAACAATGCATTAAAGCATCCCCCTGCTGTGAAAACACTGGCATTAAACAAGTTTATTTAAAAATGACGAATAAAAAAATGGGTGAAGGAGGGTCTTACTGGCAACATCACACTGTCATGTTTACTTCAAATCTAAATTAGAGATCAGCAGTGTCAAATGGAGCTAATATGCTAATAGGTGCTTTGAGATTTCTTCATCTGTTTCTTCTTCTAGGCTATTAAGCAGTCATAAAAAAGGTGGGCAGTTTTACTTTTGTAGATAGATGTATCAACTGGAGGTCATTCCAATATCACAAACCTGAGTAGGTCTTAGTTTTCACCCATTTCTGTTCTAGCTATAGAGGGAAAGAATGTGGAACTCTGCATTAATATTTATTACTATGCATTATGCTGTATTCGGCTGCCTTCTGAGCAGAAAGGCCTAAAGTATTATTGTCATAAACATTTCAGTACTTTATATTTTACATTAACATATATGAAATGCATCAGTTTTTCACATGAAGCAGAAGTGAAAAATTATTATTAATGAGGCTGGTGATAAGAAACTCATACCCTCTAAATCTTCAGCCCTATGAACCTTTAGCAGAGTTTTGTTGTTATAGGATGCTTGAAGCTGTAGCTGAAATAGACAGCATCTGAAGAATGTCAAGTTTAATATCCCTTCCATATCTTATGTAGCCTTTATACTTAAACTTTGTATTTTTATATTTCCTGGTGTTTATGATGAGTCAGTAAGACTTCTACCTCTTTATTACTTTAACACTATATGATAACATATTTCACTTTACCAAAGGAAGAAACTTTACTACTCTACTATAAAGAAATGTATTTTTATGTCATAAATGTTGATAGTTGTTCCAAATTAACAATCCCAATATTTTTTTTTTCATCCTGCAAATGCCTGCAGTTTCCTGCTTCTTTAACTTTACAACCCCTTCTGGGAACGTCCTATCTCCAAACTACCCTGAAGAATACAGCAACCACTTGCACTGTGTGTGGCTAATTATCGCCAAGACAGAGAGTCGAATCCACTTGGCATTCAATGACTTTGATGTGGAGCCTCAGTTTGACTTTCTGGCTGTAAAGGATGGAGGATCTCCTGAGTCACCTGTTCTGGGTACCTTTTCGGGGAACCAAGTCCCGCCCTCATTGACCAGCAGCGGACATGTGCTCAGGCTTGAGTTTCAAACTGATCACTCTACTGAAAAGCGAGGTTTTAATATCACTTTCACCAGTGAGTATACCAATAAGATAGCCTATACTCTGCTTGCGGATGCCCTTTTCTACAGTCATCTACCCTATAGTCGAGTCCTGTCTCAAACTGTTAAATCAATTGATATATTCTTTTGCTATAACGACTATCTGGGAGTGAATATTCTGGTACTTTGTGCCTGTTTCTCTCCTTCCAGTTGCTTTGATTTTTCACATTCCTTAAATGTATGCCTAGTCTGGGATTATAACATTTTTAGAATGTTTTTATAGGTAAGATGGGTACAAATAGATCCAGTTAATGTAAATGCCATGGTGTGGATATTAATGTTACCGAAATGAATTATAAGTAACCTAAAAAGCATTTCTATTGATTAATGTTATTGCATAACACAGGAAACAATCCTCACAAAATGCCTTGCTGTTGCTTAATCCACTTAATGCTTTACAGTTAACAAGACTAACTCCAAAAAACAGTAAGTCTGTCCTCAAAAGAAAAAGATGTATTTTAATTGTAATGCTCTTTTGAAATATGAATCTGTTTCTCTCCATTCTGCTTCCATCTGCTTCAAAAGAAACAGCCAAGAACAACATTTGGAGATATCAGATTTTTTTTTATCTTCTTGAAAGCAAAATGATGTTTTCTTTGTGTTCCCTGTAAATGACCGTAAAATGGCAGTGCATGTATTTCTGAGGTTTTGCATTTGTAAATAAGGGAAAGTAATAATTTAATAATCAATAAATAAAGAAGTCTTTCAAATAACTTAAATTATTTGAAGTAGCTGTCTACATCATATTTTTCATTTATTTATTTTTTTAATTGATTGTTTCAGATTTGGCCACATCTCGAAGTTCAAAAAATTGCTCACTACCTTCCTAACCTTTCAGTGGTAATCAGTCGTTTGAGACAAATGTTTTATTAGAAAAATGAGTACTGTAGTATTATATAATTAGAAAAATGAGTACTGTAGTATTATATAATTAGAAAGATGAGTACTGTAGTATTATATAATTAGAAAGATGAGTACTGTAGTATTATATAATTAGAAAGATGAGTACTGT
>JAKJJM010005623.1:0-13469 GCA_021901965.1 Pipa carvalhoi
ATATATATATATATATATATATATATTCAAGAATTGTGCCCCAAAACCCAATTTTTAAAGCTAAATAGGTTAATATAATATGTTATAGACACAATTTAGAATTTTTGGAAGCACATATTTAATATATAATAACTATAAATGCATGTGAGACATTTTCATTTTTTGGTTTTACTGTTCGTTTAAAGGCAGATTATGCTGCCTTATTATATGCCTTAATCTTGTTATAGTTGCTAGTGTTACTTACAGGTATATACTCGTGTATATGAATCCTTGATTTTCCCAACAGTGTTATAATAATAATAATGTTTACCTATTATTTCTGCCAGTGATTTGCAAACTATAAATGCTCAGTCACTATATAATTCCGATTAAAAAATCATGTTCAAAAACCTAATTGTAAAGTAATTAAAATTCATCCTCTCTTTGTAAGTAGGCAATTTGCAGAAAGCAAATATTAATATAAAATAACATGTTAAAATGCTTTTTTATAAAATGGCAAAACAGAAAATTGAGCTGTTAAGGTTGTCCCACATCCAATAGTAAAATCAATGTAAGACATGACACCGGATTTTGTGCTCTTCATTTGACATTGTGACACTTTGCCTTTAATTGGGTCTCTAATTTTCTCATTTTGATGCTGGATTTGTTGACATGCTAGGGGTGAGTGAATTGGCAGCTGCCAAGGTGACAAGCCACAAAGAGCACGGTCTGATAATCTAGTAGCCATCAGGGCCACTGCCAGTCTGAACTGACTCTATTGCTGTACTGATGCCTATTTGGCCTACTGCCCAATTTCAAACCCACAAAGACAGAGGTAGGATGCTAGGCAGGTAAGGAGGTATTTCCCAAGTGTCATGACACATTGGATGGCTTTAGTGCTAGAAACAGCACTGTTGACCTGCCATCTTGTCTTTAACTGCATGATGACTGCTGTCCAATTACTCATTAATATTGTACATTTTTAACTAGTCCATCTATTCACCTATTAGCTACAATAACTGTTGCTTAATGTCCACCCAGTGGACGATTAGTCAAACAGTGTATTAGTCCACCAAGTTGCTTATGAGCTAAAATGCACATTACTCACATTTGTATTACACATTTCAGTGAATATGTACAGCTCTTTGTGCTATTCACTGGGCAAATTGTTGCGCACTGTGGCAAATACACTTTAAGAGGTGAATTCGCTCTTTGATAAATATTCCCCTTTGTCTTAGCAGAGGGCTTAAGGAATCTGTATTCTTCTCTGCTGTAGGATTTAGCAGCTGTGTCAGAAGAGCAGGTGTCTTCTTTGAATTTCTAAGTGGACCTTGGTCAGCAGTATCTTTGAAAGGCTGTGCTCAAAGAAGTCAGCACCTGCTCAGGCACGGTCTGTGGCTGTGTTTACTTGTGTATATGTTTACACATTCTGTGGCCTTGCTTTCCAGATAATTGTAAGTATGCTGCTATGTTACGGCAACAATACTGGAGATCAAAACAAAATAGTGACATTGTCCATTCTTATAATAACTTATGCATCAGTATATGATCGGTAATTTAAACAGTGAATATGCCCACATTGGGTGAATTGCCACAAATTCATTTGGAGAAAAGAATGAACCTTTTGGTGACTAACACCAGGGCTGATTTTCACCCAAGTCCGGCTGGGTTGCTGACCTGACTCGATTCAGCTTTGGGTCAGCCAGTATTTTACTGGTATCAAGACAGCGGAGACAGTAAACTGCAGAGAAATCTGGGGCTTTTGTTGTGAGGGGGGCTAGAAAAACAGCACTAATTAACCCGCTTTATTCTGTATAGTCAAATCTGTAAAGAATAGTTTACTGGGATTGCATACAGTATATTCCGCTTATAGCTGCTGCCATTTGATGTAGGCTGAAATCTGGGAGTTCTATTTTGTTACATTATAAACTGGCCCCTTTTTAAGGAATAAATGAAAAAAAATGCAGTATGATTAATTGCCAGTTTTAGATCGCAAGTACATTGATCTATACCATATGTGTAAAAATGAAGAGTTCTATTCATTTCTTGTCACATTTTGCTGCCATTATGTGCTTGATAGAAGAAACTGTAACAGCTCAAAAGAATGATTGATAATTCTCTATCAGACACCTGCAACACCTATTCAGTCCATGTGTGTATACATGAGCAGCTGTAAGCATGTACCTCAATGGAATATTTTTTACAGAAATATAGTCGTAGCAGTTCAGCTGTAGTCCTAAATAGTCACATTTCTTTTGAAATAAATGAAAGGGGATATTCACATTTCAAGTTTACTATGTGCTAGTTTTGTCATTATAGTTTGTGTTTTTACAAATGATATGCCTTTCTGCACTGCTTCACATCTTTTCTGGTTAATGGTGGTCACTGATCCCTATAAATCAGTTATTCTGTGGATTGATTTTTTTTTATTAACTTTTATTGTTCATAAGTTAAATTTCTGTGTAGGGTTTGTACTCTCTCTCTCTTCATATTATCAAAGTGGGAATTCTCATAGATGCATGAATCCACCACATCTCCAACTTTGCATATTCAACAAAGTGTGTTATTTTTTTACAAAGTTGAAAACTGTTTGCAATATTCCACTAGCTTCAAATGTAAGCACCAGTCTTTGTATATTTGCTTTAACAACAAAACAAGTATTTGTCATGTCATAAGTGCCATGATGTATTGGTGTTGATATATGGATTTGAGTTCTCCAAATAAAAGTGATGAATTGGGAATTCCTGTTAGTCCAGTATTCTAGCGATAGCTTTTACTTAGAAAACCTGGTGACTGACATGAGCTATGGATTGTCTGCCATTGAAATGAATTAAAGAAAACCTGTAAAAACAACAGAAAATATGGCAGAATGGCGATATTGCCCTTTCTAATGCTAATTTATGCCTATTGCTATTATGCTGTCATCACTGTATAAAAAGATAATTATGGTGGGATTGTCCCTTTGACTATGTTAAAATGACATCGCCTTGTTATAATATGCTTATTAATGACAAATTTGCTACAATATGCCATTTACTATTATTTACCTGACCAGGTTCAGAAATCACAATGTGACAATTTGTGACAATTCACTCCATTGTCACAATACACTAAATGGTGAATATGCACAACTGAATTTACTACATAATGGGCAAATGGAAGAAAAGTGATGCCAATTCAATTTGCCATGCAAATTCACTTATACCTTACAGCCCTAATATCACTGGAGAGAGAATTAGAGAATATCTATATGGCCCTAATGATTTCCAATATATAAGGTCTGTTTTCATAGACCTCTAACAGGGATCCCATCAAGTAGGCTAGGCTAGCATTTCATAATAGCTCACCACAGACATGTGATCCAGGCCCTGTGTGCAGAATGGGTATCTTGCACCCAAACAAGGAGTTTAAAAACACCAGAATGAACACAAGTACAGTTAACTCCAGTCAAGGACTCAAGTCATTAGTGAGGCATTTTGCAAGGATGAGTAGCAGGGAGACCTCAAGAAAGTTCTCTAGTAGAAGCACAATGAACCCAATTGCTATATATGGTAATGTATTGACTATGGAGGTAAAATGCATTTATAGTTGTGATCTGCAGAAGATTTTGGGAGTTGTGTACAGTTGTAACTGGCCTGTTTCACAGAATGCCACACGTATACAGAAGAGACACACCAATTAGCATTTTCTGCAGCAAAAGCAACCAAGTACATGAACCTAAGGGTCCTTTGTTGGCAATTTTCTTACGAGTCAGCATCTAAAAAAGGCAGACGGGAAATGTATTCTAAAGAAAGCTATTTTATGCAGTTCAGCAATGTTTCCACCCCGCATTGCAAATTTGAAGGGAAGTTTTATGGATTGCCTAATCTTCATATTATCAGCTGTTTCTAACAAAAATAAAATTTTAATGGGTATCGACAGTGCATTAAAACATAATATTATTGTGATAAATTCCAGAAATACATTTAAGCAGTGTGTAATATTTTATTAGGGCATTTTCCTTCTTGTGCTCTTGATTGCATAAAAGGCAGAGTGTTAGATACATTTGGAAAAATATCCTACATTTCTACTGCACAACTGATGTAGGTGACATCTATTTTCTACAACTCAAAAACTGCTATGAAGAGTTCACTGCAATTTACATACAAATACTGCCTTCCATCATTAAAGTCAATTGACACTAAATAATAAATCTTCAATAAAAACAATATTTCTACATTTAAGAATCACAGGTGGTACCGTTCTCTATAGTGCTATGCAATTCTTTGCTACATTACAATTATTTAACTTAGTAGCTTCCAAGCCCAATGCTGCCTTTTTAGTACAACTGTGCGAAGAAACAATGTTAAGTCTTTGCTTCCAAGTGGTTGCACTTGCTGAGTAAGTATGACTGAGCAGCAAATATAGAAGTGACTGTAGGTTCTCTCCCACATGTAGGAAAAAAAATGTGATTTTACGGGGGTCATTCCGCAAAGTGAGAATTTGACTGTCGAATTCTCAGATAGCGGATTCCCATTATAAAGTTGCGACCGCATCAATTCTCCCATTATAAATCGTGACCGCAACAAAAATTCTCATAGGAAAGTCGCGACTGCGACAAAATTCCGATTGTAAAACGTGACTCAATATACAGCTGCGACTTTATGAGAATTTTTGTCGCGGTCACGACTTTCTATACGAAAATTGCCATGGTCGCGATTCCAAAAATTGTCGCGGTCGTGACTTTATAATGGGAATTCGCTATCTGAGAATTCGACAGTCAAATTCTCACTTTGCGGAATGACTCCCGTAAAATCATATTTTTTTTCTCTTATAACAAGTGACTGTGGCTCCATTAAACATAGTAATTGTAGTAATTTCCTTTTAGTAATGGTCTATGGTAGTGACTTGTATTAAAGGGATTGATTAGTTTGGAATTGACAGTGATTACGACAGTTAAATAGAAACTGGAATAGCAATCATACAGTTCCTAGACAGAAAGAGAAGTAGTAAAATGAAATTGTAAAGAAAAAAGACTCTGATTCATTTTCTGGTAGTTGAGGGTCATTGACCTTCAGAAAACAAAAAGATGAATCACAACAAAAAATGAAGTCAAATAATTAAAAAAAACACAAAAATTGCAAAATGTCCCAGAATACAACTATCTACCACATATTAAAATTAATTCTAAACTGCGCAAACCCCTTTATGCATGATCATCATTTAAACATGCAAATCTCTGTTAAAAACAAGGGCTTCTGTTTACCACCATTTGGTGTAGACCAGGGGTCGTCAAAGTTTGTTGTGGAGGGAGCTGTTTTGCTCCCTCCTCCCCCAGCAGCTGATTCCTAAAGAGCCTCAAAGGGGGAGGAGTGAACGCTCCCGATCCCATGGCCTGCCGACATCCAATCAGAAGAGTTGGAGGTCGTGGGCGGGGCTATGGAGTGCACCACGAGCCGCACATTGCCGACCCCTGGTGTAGACTAACATAGGATATAATGTAGTTCATTGCTTTTCACTACTACAATCAAAATTACTTTGGAGCTTTACCCTAAAGTAAGACTTCCAGAGATATTAAATTAGTATATTTGCAATGACAGATTAATTCTAATTTGGGTGAATCAAGAAAATATAAAGTTAAATAAAAAAAAAACAAGACATATTAGATTCAAGGTAACAAACAAGGGTTAGAAAAGTACAATATAATCAAGGCACAGCAATTTATCCACAAAGGTGTATACTAAATGGTGTTCTCACTGGCTTGTGCACTTAACAGACTTGTAACTAAGGAATGTTCAATACAGAGGCACATAGAGCACAATACGAAAAGTGCCCTGGTTGTACATATGTGAGCACCCTTAAAGTCTTCAGTATACATTGCTATTAAAAAAGGTAAACCACATAACAAACCACCCACAAGAGTTCATTATTGCCATTTGTTTTGTAGGGTGGTTATTTTCCTGGATCCTGTGTCACGATGCTTTGTCTGACTGGTAGTGTTTCACAACCCAGTGATGGAGAAGAGCAATTTGATGTATCATCTGCTTTAGTTCTGACTGAAAGTAAAGTTGGGTCATGTAGACATAAAGGTTCCTCAACAACAGCTTGCAGATTCTCTATGGTCATCCCCATTTCTTTGCTGTGCTCAGAAGGAGACTTTCTGTTGATCCGAGTGTATGTTTTATCTTTGTTTTCCATGCCTTGTTCACTTTTTTTAAACCGACCAAAGAAGGAAATGAAAAATCCAAATAGCACAAAAGCCATAAGGCTTGGAATGAAGGCTAAACATTTTACATCCAGACTTGCACCAATAAACCTACTGTGTAAAAACATGTCTCCATCTACATAACTTCTGTTGGTATAGGGATTGGTATTATTTGATCTCCACTCCCAGTTTAACGTTGTCCTGTTAAGATTTTCTAAACTTTCTGCGTCTTCCACAGTATATATCTTCTGACCTGGACCTATATACTGTCCATAAGCTGACGGCTTATAAAATATCTGGTTTTTCCACATATTAAGATCGAGGATCAACACCAGAAATATAATGCCATAGTTAAACCATTTACCTGCATTATAAACAAACACAAGCAAACATAATTACATATCACATTTTTATATGATAATGTTGTTATTAATAACGATAGATTCAAATACAGACTGAATATTTGTTACGAGCATCTGAGCAATATGTTCACAGTAGGTTCAATTAAATATACAGACATTTATCCTTAACCACAGTGCAGTAGAAGGTATTGCAAACTGATGTTGTTTACACAGCTTCTATGTTCTTGAATAGATTAAGATAACTAACAATGGCCTGGATTATACTGGATAAGGCTGGGTTCACACGAGCGTATGATACGCTGCGCATCATACACTCGTGTGAACCCATAAAGATGCAGCGCTTCTCTCTCCCATTGCTCTTCCTTGTTCCTGGCCATACGCTGGGAAAAATGCGACGGCCAGCGTACGGCCGGCATTCTCACGTGCACGTGCAGCGCTCGTGTGGCCGGAACAAGGAAGACCCATAAGACTGCATGGCGCGGCGTTTTTGTCTTATCACACGAGAGTATGATGTGCTGCGCATCATACGCTCGTGTGAACCCAGCCTAAAAAACGCTCCATCTGAAACAATGTGATATTGCACCTAGTTAGTAGTGTTTCCAGTTTTTGGAGAATTCACATATATGTGTTATACCTGTATTAATATAGTGTCTCTGAGCAGATGGTCATTTTATGGGTGTTATGATCACCAGTAGTGTACATATGATAAATAGTTCTTTACTATGTCTGCAATTATGAAACCAGTTTTTTGCATTTTTGCTTTTGAGAAATAAGCAATGTTACTGATAAGGCTACTGAGCTACAACCAATATAACCTATGGTAAATGAATAACCTAAATGGGCTATTGAGCAATATGCATTGTAACTCATGGTCCAGTGGTGGAGCGTCCATACTGGAGCCCACTCGTAGTCTGCTATCACCAGTAAAGACTACAGTTTAATTCCTATTCCACAATACACAAGGCTGGACATTTCCAAAAGTCTCACGTAACCATAATGCATGTTTATTTTCTAATACTATTTAATTGATTTTGAACATTTTATTGTGGCTGGTGAACCCTAGTTGAATTGTGTCATCTCTACCAATATATGATTTAAAGGAACAGTATCACCAGAAAAATAAGAATTTCTATTTGCATTGGCATCTCAGTCATTCCTACATAGTATCTGTAAAAATGTTATCTTTGATGGTAAATTACTGAATACAGTTGTTGGTTAAACAGACCCCCTCCCAATCCCATTATTTTATATGGAACTTCAGATAATTTTCTTATATTTGTGAAGAATCCATAAAGCCCAACTTTAAAGCAAAATATTTTAAGTTATAGCATTATACTAGATGAAACTAAAAATATTACATTGGTATAATTCATTTATTATTTAGTTAGGGTATAATGTTTCACTAAAATTAAACTTAGGGCCAGCACACTTCTGCATTGTTCTAACACTTAATATAACTAAAGCTAAGTCTAGGTGTGGAAGTTCGGGAAGGTGGGCCCCCTCTCCTGGGCTGGTGCACAATTGGCACTGGGGCCCCTTCTCCACTGGTGTACTAGAGGGGTCGCACCATTGGGCCCAGTCACCATGACTGAGGCGACTCCTGTAGGTACGTCACTGGAAAAGTCAGTAAGTTTAACTTAACAATATTATCGAAAGATTACTGATAACACACTGTAAAATCACAATGATTTGTGTGAAATGAAACCATCAGCTTCTACATCAGTATACGATCAGCTGTTTCTGATTCACTACATGGAAACATTTCTGACTACCAGAATAATATTACTTCTGCCACTGAATGTTTGTCTACTCTAATAAACGCTCCCCATTGTTACCTACAGTACCCACCTGTAATATGTACATGGTACTCCTCTTTAAATATCTGTTGGAAGTGAGGCACTCTGAACTGTATATGAGAAGTAGGCAAACCTGGGAGATTTACATCAACATCCCCCATAAAGTGCGGAAACTCCCAGTCCTGTAAAAAAGTTCATTTCATCAATAACATTTTTTAAAAACAGATTTCCAAATTCATTTTTGTAGTTCTGTAAATCGTTGTCTTTTAAATAATGTCAGTGTTTTAAAAAAACATTGCAAACATTTACGATTCATAAAAAAATATCTGGAATGGTGCAAAACTGCCTGTATGAAATGTTTATTTAATAGCCTTTTGGAAATATTAATTTAATAGTGTCTGGGAAATATTTACATATACAAACGTATCAGCCTTCAGAAAGAAGATCAATAAGAGTAACCAAACAATTTAGTTTCTATGTGAAACTCAAACACCGAGCAAAGGAAATATGTCATTTATAACCCTTTTTATTCTTATGGCATCCACTAATTATTTTATTACAATGCACTTTTTACCATATCACTTCAGGTAATTACCAGGAATTAATTACTAGAGGCCAATGTGTTCAGGGAAGATTATTAACATACACCAGTTATGTGTAAACTATGTTCCCCCCATTTACACAGTCAGAGTTTATAGGTTTATATAGTTTACAGCAGTGTGGAAAGTGCTTATCTGAAGACAATAGACAGGCCATTATGAGTTTATGATCACATACTAAGGAGCTGTTAGTAAGACTAGTGAAAGCTGATGGAGTATAATCAGAACTGTGCATTAGCTCTGTTCGCATTATAAATGTTGTTTTAATCATTATTTAATGGTAAACAGCAGGTTATTTGTACAACAAAATAATTTCATTACTTTCTGGAATATCCATGAAAATAAACATATTGTTGTCAGACTTGTTTATATCAATATGTCAGTTATGGTCGATGTACAATTGTAAATACAAATTTGACAAATGAACTAATATAGTCACTGTTCTGTTTTCTTTAGAACTTTGGGGTTTTGGGAATAGGGGAAGTGGTAAAGGTTGGGGGAGGAAGGAACAGTGGGAATTTGAAATGATGGAAAGAGGAATGGCAAGAAAAGAGGGGATTAATAATGAAATAAAAAGTATTTAATAGGAAACCATTAATTTGGAATATAGGTTAAAAAACATATAACATTTAAAACTGTATGTTTTTTGTATGGAAAATGTTTTAATGAGTGGAGCCAGTCGATCTTCTCTGCAGAGCTATGTTTGCTTTAGTATAAGTAGAATTTTGAGTTAAGGAGTCCAGTATTTAAGTGGTTTCCTAATGCGGTTTTCTTTATTATCGAGTGCATCAAATTCAATCAACAAAAGCATGTCTCACATTTGAGTAGTATGTGGGGGTTGGGAGTAGCCAAGCCAATGCAACAAGAAGTCTTGTAGTCAGCAAAGTGACGTGTATTATTGTTAGAATTTTTGGAGTTGAACTTTCCTCGGGTGTGGACAGGCTTAGAAGAGCTAAAACAAGGGTGATAAAACAAGGGTGATTATCATCTTGGTTTGTAAAATAAAATAAATAAATCTATTTTGTGCTACCTTTTCTTCATTTTAGTACAGCTACACCAGCAATGAAAAAGGTCAGCATCTGGACAGTGACATTTTGGGCAGGTGAATGTTTAAGAGGTGGTCATCTTGTTCAGTATGTAAGATATTAGACAGGTCCGCTGAAGAAAGTGAGCTTAATTCATGTAGGGCTATTGAACAAGCTTGCTTTTTGGTTCCTTGTAGTGTTTTAAATAGAAATTTAGATGTAGAATGAATTTTCCTTGTCAGTTATAAGTATTTGCTAGTTCAGAGAATGACTATAAATTGAGAGCCCTAGTTTTGACTATTAAAAGTGCTGCTAAGTTTAAGGGGGTCATTCTGGAAACTCCGAATTTTCCATCCTGAATTCACTGATAGCGAACTCTCATTATAAAATCGCGACCGCGACTAAAAAATTGTCGCGGTCATGATTTTATAATGGGAGTTCGCTATCAGTGAATTCGGGACAGAAAATTCTGAGTTTCCGTTATGACCCCCTAAGTATCTAATACTGGAGAGGTTCCAACTGCCTATAGAAGACTGGAGTTGTTATATAAATGCAATGGAGAGTCAGTTGCTCTGGAGAAAGAGAGGTCTGGGACTGATCCCTTTAATCTGACAAACAGACATCTGACAAACAGACAGGCAGTCCTAAGTAGGAAGGAAAAAGCACTGAAAGCTTAGGCAATGGGACCCTCTGACTACCCTGTGCCTCTGGAGAGGCACAAATGCAGAGTAGTGCTGCCTTACTGAAGTGCTGGGACAGATGCAGTACACAGGGTAAGCCAGCGGCTAGTCACATGAGCTGTTACTGAGTAGTCACTGGTAGGGTGTAGCACTTAAATGAAATAAGTATTAGCCAAACAAGGTACATAGGGAGTTAGCAGCTGGATTGTCAGGAGAAAGCTCAAGTCAAAACCAGATTAACAGAATTGACCTACTCAGGCTGGGTTCACATTACCTGATTTTCAACTGAGTTGGAGAAACAGTATCCATTGTTTCCTGTGGGATTATCCACACAGGCTATTGTGTTTTGCACCATAAACAATAATGAGACTAATTACAAAAACTCAGCTGAAAATAAACTAGTGTGAACTCAGACTCAAGGTACCAAACAAGGGGAAACCCAAGTATTCAAAGTCAAATTGCTAGCTGAGTCATAAAATGGTAAATCACATTCACAATTCTATTAGATGCTAATTAAACAAACCAAAGCCACCAGGTGGATTGTTTTGTCTGGGTGTGGGAGGAAAAATAGCATGTTGTCTGCAAACATTCTTAAAGATTTGGTAAGAGTGTATTGGTAGAGGAGACAGGGACTGGAACAAAGTGGTGGCTAAAGGTTCTAGGGCAAGGTTGCAGAGGAGAGAGTGAGCAACCTTCTCTGCTGCCTTTGAGTTTAAGGAATGTAGTGTATATGGATTGGATTGCTGTCAGTAAGGGGCCTTGGTGTAAAGATGTGAAGAGATGGTCCCAAGTTAGCATATTGAAAGCTTTCCCTGCATATAATGATATCATACAAGTTAGTGAAAGGGATGTGGTTGGTAAGTGTATTTTGCGGACAGTGCTTTTCGGATATTAATGTCTACTGTGAATAAAACAAATTTGATTGGGATTAACTAGATGTAGTATATTAGCCAATAGTTTGGTAAATATTTTATAGTCTCTATGGAGGTGTGCTATGGGGCAATATGAGCCTGGATCTTTCCCTTGTCTCTTCATGCTTTGTGTATAAAGCTAATGTTTGAGAAGTTAAATTGTGGAGTAATTGGATGTTCCTGTCGAATTTGATTATACATTTTCGTATCAGAGTGATTTCCGTGGTCAAGGTCTTATAGAATTCAGTGGGAAATCTGTCTGGGCTTGGGGTTTTGGCATTTTGGAGATATTTTATTGTGGATTGTACTGGATTGGCTTAATGGAAGAATTACATTTTATTAGTTCCTCTTCTGTCAGTTTGGGGAGAATTATTGTGTTCCAGAATTCAGATTTTGGTAGCTTATATGTTGCAGCATAGAGTTGTGTGTAAAACTGTTGTAGTAAAGGGTCTATTTCATTAGTTTTGTGTGTCTGTGGGTGATTTAGTAAAAAAATAGGCCCGTGTAGTTTGGTTTGCCATAAAAGATTAGCTAGTAGTTTACTAGTTTGATTGCCATATCTGACTGTCAGGAGCGGCACTCACCAGCCTCTCCATCACCCTCTTTCGGTAGTTTACCATCTGCATCTGTAACAATCTACATCATCACATATATATGCAACAGTAGCCATCTAAGTCAAGACAAATGAGCGTCAGAAGCCTTCTAAGTCATCACATTACTGCTACAGTAACATTCCCCCAAGTTTGCCTTTAAAAAACAATCTGTTCCTAGCTCCTGCACCCGATTATAGGACTATTCTTGTTGTTCCTGGGTGTGAAGTTATGATCTGATTTCTCTGTGTAACTGATGTCTGCCTGTTTTCTCGATCTCACTTGTCTTCTGCCTGCCCTGACCTTTGCTTTGAATTCCTTGACTATTCTAGATTGCTGCCTGCCCTGAACTCTGCTTTGACTTATGACTACGATTGCTCCTCCTGCCTGTATTTCTGGTGTACCACCATTGGTCAGCTATCCTAGGGGCCGTGATCTGGGAGCTTCCTTGCAGCAAAGGCCATACCCCCTTGCAGGGGTTAAGGATGAAGACCAGGGGCTTCTTAGACTCCATACCCTAGGACTAGCTAGTACTAAGGCCACTGTGGGACAGAGCTGTAGTCTCATCTGTTTGGCTGCTGCCTCCTACTCCTCCCAACCCACCAAGTTTGATATCCCTGACACTGTGACGAAGGGCATTAGATATAGAGTTTTTAGGTTAGTGGATTGTTGGACATGACAATCCAGATGGAGATTGGTTTCTTTACATTTTAAGCTGTTGGTTATGGTTAGAGTTTTTAAAGATGATGTATGCTTGATTGGTTTTCTCTGATAAGCATATGTAGTCATTGTTGGCTTGTTTTATGAGGTAGGTTTGTTTACTTATATTATGTGGCCTCCCCTATTTAGCTTTTGCTGCTTCTCAGTACATGAGTGGGGAGCCTTCGTAGCATTTATTGTTTTGTTCACAAATATTTGATGTGCGCTATTAGGGGTTATAATTTGGTAAAGAGTGGAGAAGGAAAGAGGTAGGCTTTTTTTTGGTAGTTTAAAGGGAATATAAACCCTCTTGTCAAGTCTACTTTTTCTTCTTGCATACAAATCAGCAGTGCTATAAAAGTAACACAGCCTGCGCTGTGTGCAGGAAAGAGCTGGTTACTGCTTATAAACTGTGTATCTAACAGATCGCTTGCTCGTGCAAGCACCACTAATTAATTAATGATTGACATTACAGCTCCTCCAATCAGATCCCTGCTAGATTGTGATTTAAGGGATCTCATTGGAGGAGCTATAATGTCAGTCATTAAAGGAACAGTCCAGCCTCATTCATAAAAAGTAGTGTGCATTGTAAATGCAGAATAAAAAGTTTTACTAATATACTTAGTCAGCCTTTTATGTAAGCA
>JAKJJM010005624.1:0-13915 GCA_021901965.1 Pipa carvalhoi
TCGCGAGTACCTCTGCAAAAACTGACTCTGCACACAGGAAGGCAGACACAGGAAGGAAGGCTGGTAGGAGGGCTTACTTGTCAATCAAGTAAGCCGCGCCTCCTACAGCCTTTCTATCCGACACAGCCTGCAGTGTCAAACTGACAGGCAGAGAGAAGGGCTAAAAAGACACAGACAGGTACATTTTTTTTAATGGAATTGTATTACAAAAATGTCCCTATAGACTGTCTCTATTTTATAAACTAATGTTGTTTGGAGGTGATAGGTGCACTTTAAACAAAAAAAACTCACCCAGTCCTACAATTTTCTATAGTGCGTTACATAAAGAATATAGAGGAAGTGTGTCTGGAAGCTCAGTTCTTGAAGCTAAATATCATAACTTCTAGACACAATTTAGAATATTTAGAAGCACAGATTGAATTTCTAGTAACTATTAATGCATTTGAGACACTTTCATTTATTGCCATTACTGTTAGTTTTAAGGCTGTGTTACATCAACATTTTGCAACCCCTGGTAAAAGCACAGCCTTACTCGCTATTTTGTTGCCATGCAAATCACCAGTGTCCAGAGTTTCTTACAGACCAAGAATATATAATTCAGAAAATATGTACTTTCACATCAAGTAGTCCATGTAGGTATTTATTCATCTATATAGCACTGATATATTAAGCAGCGCTTTACAGAGATTCACCAGTCACTTCAGTCCTTGCCCTGTGGAGCTTACAATATAGTTTCCCTATTCAGTCAGACACATAGATGTATCTTTTTGGATTGTGTGAGGAAACCCACGCAGGTGCAGGAGAACATACAAACTCCATGCAGATGAAGTCCAGGGTGGAATTGAACCCAAAACCTCAGTGCTGCAAGGCAGCAGCGCTAACCATTGCACTGCACTATTACCATGTTACCTTGGTACTCTTTCTGTTTTTGCATTGTCTGAAAAAAGCTATAGCAATTACTTAAATGATTTGAGGATAGAAAGTCATATTCCAAAGTAAAAGTATCTATTTTTTGTAATTAAAACAAATATATTATATACCAAGTTCTATATGCTTACAATTTTAAAAATAGGAAGTTTTTTTTTAATCACTTTTTTGATTTTGAAGAAGAAAAAATAGTTCTAAAAATTTGAATTTGGTTCATTTGCCTTTTAAACAGTCTTTAAAGTCCAGCTGGATTTTTTTTTTCCTGCTGTTTTTCACAGCAATCAAAGGAATATCATCTTCATGTCTTTTTCTTATACCGCCATGCAGTAAAACTGTGTAATAGCACTTGCAGCTTTGATATCCGCACAATGGCTTACAAGAAAGGTAGCCTGGAACACAAATACATTTACTAGAGCTGTACTTTCTGCACTGAGTGCTTCATTAATAACAATCCACTTTTATTCTGAAGCATGTTTACCTCATAAAGCAAAATCAATAAATACTTTGTTTTGCTCTGCTACATTTATTTGCAAGAACAGTTCTGCATTCTCTTTTAACCTCCCCAAATAATAATATATGATTTTTTTCAAGGCTGAATCCTTTTTGCCAAACACTGTGCTGTAAAAGCGGCAGGAACAGACAATGACAAAGCAGGGTTGTCTGCATGGGCGAACAATATCCATGAGAAAGAATTACTAGAAGTCCTTGAAATGAAATGAGTTTGTTGCTGAGATTACTGGCATCTTGGAATTTACAGAAATACTTTTGCCTTTATCAAGCTATTTTAATAAAGCAAGACATGATGAAAACAAGTACATTTTAAAAATGAATCGACAATTACTATAAAAAAAAATAAATAATAACTATTAATCTTAGAGTTGTTTTAGTTTCTGACCTTCCTGGTGAGCCTAATAATTATAGTCCTGCTGCAGCTATATAGATAATTTTATTGTATACATAAGTTATGAACTATCCCCTCCCCATAATAATGAAAGCTGTGTGCTTAAGGGTTTGATAGGTTTAGAAGTTTGATGTAAATGGTGTATGATGCGATATTGGGGTGTCACCTAACAATGATGATGTCACAGTTGACAGAATCATACATTGCTCAGAAAACTTTCCACTGAAGGTGAAACGATTAGTGAAACGATATATATATAAACACGTACTGTATACATACCCTCACCCCTCACCACAATGTGATCGAAATGAATTAAAGCTTTAGCTATTCATCCTTATGAAAATACATCAAATAACAAGGTTGTTGGTGAAACTTATCTTGGCATTTTTACTCAGTGTTGATAATAATATTCCACACAAGTTTGTACATTGAACAAGATGTTCTAAGGCTCTAGATCCAAACAGTAATATTTTATTGTAGGTTGTAAGTTCTCTATCATTCCAACACTAAATTATAACAACAAATTATAAAAACACCTATGCTCAAATACAACAGAATAATTGTAATCCAGAACGTTCAAGGAATCTATATACAAAGACAATCTTAAACATATCAGATAGAACCACCACACTTAGAAAATGAAAAAAGGTAAAATAACATTTATAAACATGAGATTATCTCTAATCAAGAGTCTGCAGAGGAGTCTTAAACATACTTACACATCCATCAAAATGGTTCATTCCAACATATTCTAATTCCTTAAGTATCATATGCAAAATAAGACGTTACAAAAAAAATTCCCTTCCAAAAACACGATTTCTTGAAATCAGTAACATTTAAAGTGGTTTTCCTTTTGAGCTGTTTAATACAGTTGGGTAGCATGTTAGGAATAGCTTGTGGACTTCCTGTGTGCACAGGACCATACTCACACAAGCATGATGAGGCAGAAAAATACCTGTAGCTTCACACCAAGCCTTGCAGACAGGCTTATAAACATCTGGTACAGGAGATAGGGATCTGGGTGATTTGGAGATGAACAGTTAGATTTATAACTGCATTGCTACTGGTTACACGTTGGGGCTTTAAATGATTTGTTCCTGGTTACTTGTCATTTGGTACAGAAACGGCAGTAGAGTGTAGCACTGTGTTAGCCATAGACACAGAGAAAAGTGGAGTATAGGTGATACCTTTTATTGGCTAACTGAATAGATGGTAAATACAAGCTTTCCACACTACTGAGAGGGTCATTCTGGAAACTCAGAATTTTCCACCCCGAATTCACTGATAGCGAACTCCCATTATAAAATCGCGACCGCGACTAAAAAATTGTCGCGGTCGCGATTTTATAATTGGAGAATTGTCGCAGTGGCAACTTTATAATGGGAGTTCGCTATCAGTGAATTTGGGGTGGAAAATTCAGAATTTCCAGAATGACCCCCTTAATCTTTTCTTCACTGAGAGAGAAATTCCCACAAGTGGAGTATAGGTGATACCTTTTATTGGTTAACTGAATAAATGGTAAATGCAAGCTTTCCACACTATTTAGTCTCTTCTTCACTAAGAGAGAAATATCCACAATCCCGATGTCATACTGGGAGAGAGAATAGAGTGTAGCACCATGTTAGCCATAGATATAAGCAGAGACAAGTGAAGTATGGGTAATACATTTTATTGGTAACTGAAGAGATGGTAAATGCAAGCTTTCCACACTACTTAGGTGTCTTCTTCAGGCATGGTATGACTGAAGAAGAGACCAAAATAGTCTGGAAAGCTTGCATTTACAATCTCTTCAGTTAACCAATAAAAGGTATCACCTATACTTGACTTGGTACACAAAATGGACACTATTTATAACCGGAAAGACTTAGAGAGCTTTTTGGTTACTTTTTCTGAGGTACAAGAGCAAAAACAGAATTATTTGTAATGAACCAGCAACATTTGTACAAATTCCAAACTCTTCTGAACTAATTTAAACATCGCTACTATGTTTTTACTTATTTTTTTGACTTTCTGAGATTCAATCCTATTCAGAATTTTCAGAGAGGATATTTCATGAATAAAGTTTGGGATGATTTAATAATACATATCCAAAAGCTCACAAGTGCAGAAACCCATGGCAACTATTAACTTGTCTAACTTGCAGTTGACTGTTACAGGTCTTGTGCAGAGTTCACTGTAAATACCATATTTTTAGCTTTCTAAAAAAGAAAACTCTTAAGAGCAGTTGATTGGAGATCTATGGAGTATTGTCAAGAAAATATTTGATTTGAACCTTTTTCAAATCAACAACAAAATCCTTAACTAAATTTCTATATAATTTTACATACATTTTTGATCGAATTCGGCAAACATATTCATTGAATGTATGGAGAATTATGCAGTAAATTTCTTACCAAATCCACATGATTTTAAATGTATTTTGATCCTGGATGAATTAAAAGCTCAAATAGCGTTGTTGAGTTGAGCAGATTATTGCTCAACAGAAAAGCGACAAATAGCAAATAACTCTAGGCTAGTACTAATGGAAAAAATATCTGATTTGATCCAAGAGAAAAAAAATTTCCAGTGTGTGAAAGGTCACCCCTAATTGGTAGTATAACCATGTCCATTAAGGTCTGTGTTCTTTATCATGCCCAAGAATTACATTACAGGGTTAGTTTTATGAGGATTATAATCTCCAAAAGCCAGGTGCCTTTCAAAATGCTATTGGATAATTTTCACTCACATTTAAACCATATTAATATACACGTTACCAATTCACAGGCATGTATAATGATACTATGAGTCATTTAACAGCATAAATATATAGTGTACATCATGGATCATCTATTTAACTCATTTTCACATTATAATTGTCAAGTGATTGTTAAATAAACTTGTGCAGAAAAAAGTTACTTTCATATATAATGGCATAAAAAGGTTTTATAAGAGGACAAGAGTACTGTAAAGAAAAGTAAACAGTAAAAATGATTTTATTTATATAGTATTATAAGGAAACTGCTTGGAAGTTTGCTGAAGAACATGCCACATTCCTTCCGTACAGTCTAGTTTGCCCTAGTCTCTGAGTAATCCCAAATACTGACTATAATGTTGAAATCAAGGTTTTATGAAAGCCACAACAACTGTTTCAGAACTTTTTGTTTAGAACTTTTTGAAATGGGTTTCAATCAGCATGTCACAAGAGTATTATTTAAGCTTCTCCCCTCTCTCTCTTTAATTAACCCAGAGATTATTGTTATTTAAAACTGCTTCCATTAAAACATATTATTAAAAAAATAAAATAAAGAGTGAAACACATTCATAGCGTAAAACACGAGCGCTGATTCATAGTTAAATGTTTACACTTACATAGCATGCCACATCATACTGAGCGTTACTAGTCTCTGTGGGCCCTAGAGGAAATGCTACATGACAAAATGTTTTGGATATTTCAGCATCCTTTGCTTTTAAGCACTCAAGTCATGAGTGTGGAATGAAATCACAGAGATTTCTGACAAATATCTCCAATGTGGAAGAGTGTTATATTAAAAAACAGAAGAATAAAACACTTTCCATTCTGTCTGCTATGTACTTCAACCAATAATCCAGATAGATTAATCAAATTCTTATGGTTTAATGGGAACAACCAAATATATGCACCATGGACATTGTGCATTGATTCAGGGGAAAACATGTATGATATGAAATTAGATGTTATTTTGATAAATTTGGTGTGCTGAAGCGTATATAACCAGCTTTATTGTTCAATTTAAGGGACATTGATGTAACAAATGTACTAAGATGACATTGCTGAGTTAATATCTTCAGAGAAAAGTTGGAAACTTTTTTGTTAGATTGACTGGATTTTAGATACACCAACTGTATTGCAGTCTGGAGTCTATTATACATGTGCGATATAAGGCCCCCTGTTGGTCACATCTGGCTAACAGAGTTCCAGTTGCAAATGTCTGTCTTGGTTAAACAGCAGGATATAAAATATTAGCATTGTTCTGGCTCTTCTTACCAGAATCAAATGTTCTAAATATTTGGAAATCTGAAGAACCCCAATAAAAAATATCAGTCTTGTGACCTAGGAAATGATTAGAGAATATAGCTACAGAAATGCATAGAATTCTACGCAGGAAATAGAAAATGTTTACTGAATTAACAGATTCCACCCCAAAAAGAACTTTTTCCTAATGCACACTTTATTTGACATTACTGTGTCCCACAATTTGGCAGTGTTGGCATTGCAGTACATAAGATAAATGATTTGTCTAAATGTTTATCAGAACAGTAGCAGTTTATCAATGGTTATTAACTTAATCAACACTAAAACATTAGGCCAAATCAATAGTGATCACCTTCACAGGAGTCTGACCTGTGAAGCTATGATAAATGGCATTACAGCTATGTACTTTGTACTTTAAATTATAAGGCACTATTCACCTTGAAAAAAGAACAGAGTTAAGAAAAAATGAGTTTGTAAACTTTAATAGACACACGATTATACAAAGCCATTTATTTCTGCAAGAAAGTTTGGCAAAAAATGTAATTAAAGAGCCTATCTTTTTTTTTTCTTTGAATCAACAACATTTTATCTTAGCAAATACTGTATGAATAATGTAGTCAAATTCCTAGTTTATGGTCAGCGGAGCATAATTCCATTCCTTGTCTAGACCGGCATAATCATCATCATAATAATAATAATAATTTGTACTATAATTCAAAAACATAACGGATTAAATACACCTTCATATTTTAGGAACATATAAGAATTTTCCTTTATACGTGGCAACATAGAATGCATTTGAGAAATATATTTCAGACAGAATGAATAGAATCACGCTATGTAAAGCACTTCAACTGGTTAGTCATCTGTAAAGTAAATGTTCCACCAGTGACTGCCAGTATGTCCTTGACAACAAAGAAGAAAGGTAGGCATCCAAAGAGTGGGTAGACTTTATTGTGCGGATAACATCTCCAAAGTGGTCAAAACAAAACACAACGTTTTGGGGTGGAGTCACTCCGCCCTTCCTCCAGTGCACCTTGACATCATGGTTACATCTGCAGAATCTTTATTAATAAAAGATTGTTCATTGAAAATCATTTGTTGTGTGGAGAGAATGGACAAAAACAGTGTGGATAATTGTATTATAAGTATGATGGTTAAATAGGACACGAGGGAGAAATCCAGAACCTCTCCAATGATTCAATAAAGTATGCAATTCCAATGGCTATGTTTATACTATGGATATACATGTCAGTGGACCAGCAAACATTGAGGAAATGGGCACCCAAACATGTAAAAAAAAAAAACTTTGAGCAACCTTCTGTTATATCGTTTTTACATTTTCCTTTGACAACATTCTGCTTCCCCAACCAGAAGTGCTATAGTAGCGAAGTGCAACCACTGTCCAGATATAACGGCTTATGTAAAGGCCCCTATAAGTGGATACCAGGGCCGTTCCTAGGGGCGGGCGGTGTGGGTGGCCGCTCGGGGCGCCGAGGCGATAGGGGCGCCGAGCAGGGGGAGGAGAGGGGGCGCTCTCACCTCCGACCGCTAGCACCCCCCGCTCGCAAACTTTCACTCCGGGCGAGGGGCGCAAGTTTAAGCTCTCGCCCGGAGTGAAATTTTTACTACGAACGGCCCTGGTGGATACCATCAGTTAGAAGTTAAAAAAGGGAGAAGAATCCTTCATAGCAGTAGGAATGCAGCCTGTCATTGAAGTTTGCCAACATTCCACCCGAAGTGACAGAGAATGTACATGTGTAAATAATTAATACTGCACATAAAATAAAATGTTCTATAATCATGGTTTATTGTGTACGTAAATATGGCATTTGGGAGGGTGTATGCAAGTCTAACAATATATCTCAGGAAATAAACAATAAAATCCTTGTGAACACTATATAATTTGTTACATTAACTTTCCCTAAAACACATTTACGAGTAAACGTTGCAGAAGCCAATAACCAATATCTTTTTCTAAGATTGATTTCATGCTTCAGACCAGACTCAAACAGATTACTAATGCATGACTTTGCTTTGTATTTTCCTTGGATCTGTTTAATGTTTAGATGTGCAGTAAGTTTTCTTTTTGGGGGGGGGAGGAATGTTTTTTTTTTGCCACGGCTGTGTACAGACACCATGTGAATTCAAGGTCTTACTTCAAAACAACTCACATTATTGTGGTGTTTTTAACAGCTGCATCCAGAAACTTGCACATGCTTGATACATTGACAAAGTGAAACGGAGAGAAAAATAAATGAAAACAAGGCCAATAATATGTATAAATGAAGAGAACCTGCTCGCTCCTGGAACATTTAATTAAACAAAATTAAATGTATAAACAAAGTGCAAGGGCCGGGGTTGTTATAAGTGGATTTATTTGATTTGTAAGACTCCACAATCACTATGAATCTCAGATGTTTGCTGCCTATTGCCATAACATTTTCTTTTTGTTTGATGGTTCATAGCTGGTTCCTAGATCGTTTCTATTAAATCTTCATGAATTGCTTTGATAAATATTTAAATGTTGATTTTGCCAATGTGGATATACTTACTTTCATTTAAAAGTCCCACAAATGCACTGGTTCTCTTCATGACTTTATGGGCGGTATTTATTTCCACATGCGGTCCCGATTTCCACATTATGGAAATCGGTATTTTTCGATGGAGTCTTTTCCGGTGGAGTCTTTTTTTGAGGTTAATAAATACCGCCCTATGAGAACACTTGCAGAATAGTTACTATTTCAGTATATGTTTCTAGCATATCTGCCCTTTAAACATTATTGACAATCATGATCTAGTTTGGGTTTTTAAATTAGGATTTAGCAAGAACACTTTGAATAAATTGGTAGGCACTTTATACAGATGATAACATTTTTAGTGCAAACGCACAGCCAATGTTGAGAAAGACTAAACAGATTCTTTGTAGAAAAAAAAACATATTCTTTCTCTACAAAGGAGATCACTTTACAGACCTGGACTTTCTGTAAAAGAGGAGTTAATCCCTGGGATTTAGACTTCACTCAGCCAGATGAAATAGCATTATACTATACATGTCTCATAGGACTGGTAAAACAATAGTTCTACAAATACCTACTGTATATAAATAGTGAAATGCTCCTTTTAGAGATAAAAAAAAGTTTTTGAAGCAGTCATAAATACATTAAAATATTTTCATGCTTTTGACCAGATTTTACTTTGATTAACTTTATAAGATTACAGCTTTATTTTACAACTATCTTAAACAGATAACGAAGGCTACAAAGAAGGAACTTCCTGTATTATGTTTGTTGTAGAGAAAAGAATGGGAGGCTCAAAAGACCCACACATGTAAGAATATTACTGACTAGTTTAGTTTTTTTCAACATTATTTGTTGATACAAATCCATTTAGATGAAATTGATTAAAGCAGAGAATTTTGCTGAATTATTTCTACTGCAACTCATGGCTTCACTGACCATGCCTGATGGTTAAGGGTCCACATTATCAATGGGATTCATGCACATGTTTCATAGGATATATGATTGGACCAATGCAGTTTGGCAATCCACTAGGTAATCGGATGTTTAGAATGATTGAATATTGGCCTCTCTCTATAAATACTTCTCCATATCAATTAAACTAGAATTTCAAAACTCAACATTTTCTGCAGAACTAGCAATCATTGCAGTTAAGAAATATGTAATTTTAAAAGCACAATGCATTACATTCAGATCTTGAGAAATTCATGCATTGATATATACTAATTTATTGGAACTACCACATTCAAAAGAACTGCTTCTGCAATATTGACAATAATTCCATTTACATATATTTACATCGTAACTTCAGAGATATGAGGAAGAGGTAGAGTTAAAAAAAAAACTGGCAGGGCACAAAGGAGAAGAGCAAACTAATTTACTGTCCTTTGAACTGAGCAGGTGGTAATACTTCCCAGGTGCTCAGAGATGCATGGTCGACATTACCAGTAACCCCATGAGACTGGAATTCTTTAATCGATAGACATGAATGTTGAAGAACAATTTATGTTCATATGGAAGATCAACATTTAAAAGCTTCCATACTTTTATAGGAAATCGGATATGCCACATGCTGTTTCACATCAGTAGGCAGTAGCAGTTTGTCTCAGAGGGGCACCATTTATTTATTTATTTATTTCATCTTTTAGATATCATGATTTGGCCTTAAAAATATGCAGTGTCAGAGTTTCATCTCAGAAATAGTTTACGTTTATAAAGTCTAGAATGAATATATATGTAATGGGAAAACTGCACAATTAAGCAGTAGCATCACTTTTGTAGAGAAGAAATTAATTTGCAACTTTTCCATAAAAAAAAGTTTTGTAAGTTGGCAAAACAATTTTTCACCTGATTCTTTCTTCAACATGTATTGTCTCACAGCATAGTTAGTCATTATCCTAGGTCCTGCTGTAACATATTAACGTATAGGAGGATATTTTGGACCGTTGGAGGTTTAAAAAACTGAAGAATAACCTTTGTAGTAGGAATAGTTACATGAAAGTTTGCATTATCAAACAAAACTATTTTATATTGCAAATATTGAATTAAGGTCACATTTTGTTTTGTTTTTTTTTATTGAGGGAATGCTCAATAAGATCAGCTGTCCTGGAGATCTGTTACCTGTATTAACTAAGGGAATCCAAAGACTTTGGCCAAGTTCCTTGGCATGTAAATTTAGTATATTTGGCAGAATAGTGTAGATGAACCATCAGTAGTGTAGCAAGCATTTTCTGGTGCCCGGGCGGACAATAGTGCAAGCGGGGGGGTGCTAGCACGGAGCGGCGGACAATCGTGCGAGCGCGGGGGAGGGGTGCTAGCGGAGGTTTTTAGCTATAGTGCCCCCCCTCCTGCTCGGTGACCCCCCTTTGCCCGCACTGCCCACCCCTAGGAAAGGCCAAAATGCCGCCCCCACAATGTGCCCCCTCCACCCCCCCATGCTACGCCACTGTGAACTATATATTTTTACAATTACATTTTCAGTTCTTTCAAAATAAAAAAAACATGCACTATAGATATATATATTTTTTTTTTAGGATAGAGTGGTCGTGTTAGTCCACAGATGCAAAAAAAGATGAGTATTGAGATACTTGCCAATACCTTTTTTATTGGATTAATGGTCAATTTAGATACACAAGCTTTCAAGAGGTGTGTCCTCCAAAGGGTATTGCTGTATTGCTTGAGACTTGACAAAGGGAGGACAGAACTCTCGAAAGCTTGTCTATTTAAATTGACTGTTAGGCTGGGTTCACACGAACGTATGATGCGCAGTGCATCATACGCTTGTGTGAAGATAAGAAAACGCGACGCCGCTCTGACCTATAGAACTTCCTTGTTCCGGACAGACGAGCATATCGCGCATGAGTGCAAACGCCGGCCATATGTTGGCTGTCGCATTTTTGCCAGCGTATGGCCAGGAACAAGGAAGTTCAATGGGACAGAGAAGCGCGGCGTCTTTATGGGCTCACATGAGTGTATGATGCGCAGTGTATCAAACGCAGCGTATCATATGCTCGCATGAACCCAGCCTTAGTCCAATAAAAAAGGTAACACCAAGTATTGCAATGCTCATCTTTATATATATATATATTTTTTTTTTTTTTTAGGAGTGTTAATCCAATAAAAAAAAGGTATCGCCAAGTATTTCAATACTCATTTAGATATATTTCATGTATTTCAATTTGTACAGTAGCTGTTTCTGCAAGACTCCCTTAAATTTGAAAGTAATCCTCCTAGGAGTATGAAAGATTTATTATAGATTAATAAATAAGTGCTTGCGCTGATTAAATCAAAGTTATATAGTTCTAAATTGAGCCCATAACTGAATGAATTAGACATTAAATTAAATTACAAAATTCATCAATTAGTGTTGTTTTAGCTAAAGCCACAAAATCGATATAAAAGAAATAACCACATTTGCATGCATATATCAAGTTCATGTCCATATAGAGTGTTCAATGTCATAATACAGTGTGAGCTCAGAGTTCACAAATCATTAAGTACTGAAGCTGTTGTTGGGAATTAGCACAGTCCTTTTGTCTGATGCTCTTGGTAGTAAATTTGATGTTGCCCTTGGCCATCTAATCATTCCCATGGACCAGATTAAGTCTGTCAGGTTGTGTAAGGAGTTCTCAGTGAGTGTTCATTAGACCACCTTTTAAACTCCAAGGCTTACCCAAATGTCACTTACGTCTCCAGGGAAAACAGACTTCCTACTGGGTGCCAAAGTTTGTAAAAATGGCATGAAAAGAAGAAAGAAAACAAACAATGACAATCCCTTATGGGTAAGGTTATTTTAAAAATGAAAACGACTAACATCCAAAAATGAAAATGCCTCAAATGCATTTATAGTTACTATACACTCACTCTGTGCATCCAAAAATTCCACATTGTGTCTATAAAGTATGACATTTAGGTTTTAAATGAGGCCATCTGTGGTACGTCCTCAATAGTGTATTTTCAAATGCAGAATAGAAAACAATTGGTATGGGTGAGGTTTATTTAACAATCGCATACAATATGGCTGCTGTCCGTAAAGAAACAAAGAGATAGAAAGCAATTTGTTACGCAGTATACATTTCTCTTATATTGTAATTATTTAATGAAAGAAGGAGAGAGAAACAGAGGAGAAAAAGAGAAAGAAAGAGAGAAAAGGAAAGAGAGAAACAAAGACCTAGATTTTGTCTTTTGCACTCCCATAACCTGTTCTTTATAGGTAATGTGTAAACTCATTAATCACATGCAGCTGTATATAAAACAGCTAACCTCAAAACTTTTGTTCTTATTGTTTCTGCTAATTGAGTTTTATCTATCGAGGGGTAATCACTTTACATTGTATACAAAGTATATTTGTTTCAGATGTTTTTTACAGAACAAACAAAGGCACTTGTGTACATCTATAAACTCTTCTCAATTGCTGAATCATAATACTTGGTTGAGATGCCCACATAAGAAAACAGTGATTTCATTGTATTGCAATTACCCTCCTGTAATACACCTTGCACTTCCTAGAATAAGCAGTTGTGTTAATACATTTGTAATATTTAGGCTGGGTTCACACGAGTGTATGATGCACAGCGTATAAACGCTGCTCATCATACGCTCGTGTAACGCAGTGCTTCTCTGCCTCATATACTTACATTTTTGCCAGCGTATGGGCCGGAAAAGGTAACAGCCAGCGTACGGCCGGCGCACGCGCGAAACCCTCGTCTGGCCGGAACAAGGTAAGTATTATAGGGAAGCACGGGGGCTGTATATCGAGCGTATGATGCGCAGCGTTTATACGCTGTGCATCATACGCTCGTCTGAAGCCTGCCTTAGATGTAAGAAACAAATCATACCAATAATATTTGTTAGTGACTAATTATTATATTATGATGTAATATATTTGTTGGAAAAACACTGCAATGGCCACATGAAATTTTTGGTTGCAATGCTTACTGAAAGTAATAATTGTATTTGGAGTATACATTACGTCACTAGGCTTAAAAAATATATATATATGTATATATATATATATATATATATTTTTTTTTTTAGAAACAAAGTCCATTATAACTCCAAGGATGTAAAATTAGTTCTAGTACTTTGGAAACTATGTAATTTCTGGCTTCATTCAGAATACAAAATCCTCACAAACCTTATTCAATACCTCAATCACCTTCTTTCTGCACAACCTCTGCATAAATAAATGTTACTTCTGAGTGGAAGTACATTTTGCAATAACTTGCAATTTCTCCCAGGTTGTGAGAATCGTGATCGCACAAACTTCCCCAAGGTCAAGACTGACATCACTGATATGTTGTGGAAATTTTAGCAGCATATATCTTAGGCAACCGCAGCCTCCTCATATAAGGGGGTTCCTCGTGTAATGACATTATGTCACATATAACCATGTGATGACATCACTGCTTACATCAAGGCAAGGTGTCACCACTTGACACGCAACATGATGTTGTCACTGCAGGGCACCATTACACAGGGCTTTTTTTGTGGGGGAACGGGCCGGAACGCCGTTCCGGAAAATATGGTGGCGTTCCTGAAAATCTGCCGGGCACCAACAGTTCCGGCAGCACCCCC
>JAKJJM010005638.1:0-12288 GCA_021901965.1 Pipa carvalhoi
GATACTACACTTGTATTGCTTATTGCACTTTTCCCATGTTGGTATTGTACTTGTATTGTTCTGTACAGCGCTGCATAAATTTGTGGCGCTTTATAAATAAAATTATACATACATACATAATACATACTGTTAGTAAGATAAGACGGAGGTAGGAAGCTTGCATGGACTAGAGCATTCCAATGTGAAACAGGTATTGGGGGGATTATACCAAATGAGAACAACACATATAGCAATAATGAAATAATGCAAACAATATTTGAATATATATGAAAATAATAATGAAGCTGTTGTGAAAGCACAGTGCCCTCATGGCAGTGATGCTTGTATGCTACTTATGCACCTGTTGGTGGCCTATCAGTGAGCACAGCTCAATTTACAATATACAAACATATATAAAGACCCCCTGTAGGTTTGTTTACCTTGTGAATCCTTGCTTCAAAGCTTGCAGTTCATTTGTGTGCTGTCCTTACTTGTAATGTAAAAGAAACTTAAGCACTATGTGATATAGCAATAATAATGCAGCTCCAAAGACAAAAATAAAAGAAATATATTACAATACTGATGTGACCACTGAATAAAATACACTTTGTGGAAGTCCAAAAATAGTCCTTATATGGACAAATGTTCACAGGCAGCTCCACTGGAAGAAACATGGTTGAAAAGAATAAAACAGCATATCCCACTGAAGAAACACCACCTTGGGTTCTCCATTCTCACACTAGGGGTCTTATTAACTAAAGGCTTAATAGTTGTGTAAAGATCTGAATTTGTGTCTATTCTCCACTTCCCCATGTTCGCTTATTGAGCAAACTCTGAGATGTTGGGTGTCGGGTGACTTTGATAGTTACAATCTTATGGAGCACTTTGCATCACTTTGCATGCATGTGCACAGATACTTCTACTATTGACTAAATGACGGAGGGTGTCAAAAGAGCGAATGAGACTAGGGGTACTGCTCCAAATTCACCCATTTGACTTCACCACTTCAGAGTGGGAATTCGGGGACTGATGGGAGTGCTCTGCATTCTACTCTGCTTAGTCAATGATTAGAAGTGAATTTGTGACTATTTGGGGATGTAACTCGAATTGTAGCAAAGGAAATTCTACAGGTGAATTCACCCTTTAGTCAATCAGCCCCTTAGTGAATATAATGCTCAGAATAAAAGCATCTTCCATATGAAGATGCATGTCTTCTTATGATACATTCATACAATGAACTACATTTAAGGATATGGGGATATGGTGGAATACTGTGATCCAATTAAATGATAAGGCATTAGAGCCTTTGTATTTTCTGTGCACTTCTATTTCCTAGAATGTTTGTCCTTACTGGTATATGAAAAGGAATGGACATCCAATTAATATGCTGTAGTACCTCGGTGCTAACTTCTCTGGATGCTTGGTAGTATCAATTGTATAACATAAAGAAATACAGAGAGATGCACACACTGAATTAATGGTATATAACCATACTTTACTTCACCACTGTGTAGATATCAAGAAAACAAAAACAACGTTTTGGGGGGAAGCTTCCTGATGAAGGAAGGTTGCTGCTCCCTGAAAATTTATTTTTGCTTTCTTGATATCTACAAAGTGGTGAAGCAACATATGGTTATATACCATTAATTCAGTGTGTACATTTCTCTATTTTTCCTTTGGTTGTCCTTACTGGTAACATTCTGCACAAATACTAACAATATATGTACCAAATGTCTAGATCACAGACAACAGCACATGAAAACAAATGCAAAATTAGCCTGTCTACAATGGAAAAAAAAAAATGCCCTCTGCCAATTATGCAACTGCTGCAAATAACTGGATGCCATAAAGTCTTATGGAACTTATCTTAAAAATTTTGAGCATGTTCTTCCAAGGAACGATTTAAAGCCTAATGAAATCCTTCTTGAAAGCAAATTGCTCCACTGAGTGAAGAGATAATTTGCTTTGGCCATAGGAAAGTGTTGGTATGTGCTTTATTGAGTGCTTGTGTAAATAATCTATAGAGGTTAAAATAAAATATTGTATTCTGCTTTATTTGTAAGTATATTTTGCAATATGTATTATTGGGTGTTCAGATTAAGAGGTGGTAATAATACCTTCTGAATAAATTAAGAAATTCCTATTTCCATTAAATGTTTGCCTATAGAGCCTATAAATTATAATCTAGCACACTTAGGAAAGTCATCCATCCATAATTTATTTAGACTTACTTTCCCTTTACAGATAGGAAAGTCTGGGGAAGTTTAAACAATACAGCTGATGAAGAGGTATGCCTCACTACATTAAAAAATCCCAAACATTGCCTTTTTTTAAAAAAAAAAATATTTTTTTCAGTTCCACTTTTATTTACATTTTCTTCCTCCCCATATTTTTTTCTTACTCTCCAGTGTCCAGTGTTTTAAATGAAATAATGTTTGAATTACTAAATAGTTTTCTATTCACAAAACTGTAAAATCTGCTTATGCCTTTTTTCATTTATACTTTCTACTTTTGAATTAAAACAAAAATAGAGAAAAAACTTGGCCTTCTATATCCTTCTTAGTCATTCCTGCTACTCTTCTTAGAATTGCAAAAATAAATTATAAAAAGTTTTGTTTATTGAAAATAAAATGCTCTCCATCCCTATTGGCTCTCTAGACATTCTTATTTTTATTAAAATGTTTATTAAATTGCAAGTGACACATCCACTCTAAGAAGTGGTTTAAACAAATGATTATATGTAATATGCTAGTCGAAAAAAGGTAGATACGAATGCACACCAAAAGTAAAGCATGTACTGTATGTCCTGCTATACACTGTATCACTAGTCAGTAAATTATTTTGGGTTATGTACCTTATTTGCAATGTGTTTGACTTCTTTTCTTTTTATTTCATTATTTTATGTAATATACTCTCATTTAGTTTTATTTCTGGAACATGCCTAGCCTACTGGGTATCACTATTGATTCAATTAGTATGCTTCTTACAGGAGATATTTTAAGGGTGGCCAGGTTTTCTCTAATTCTATGCATTTATTCTGATTGTGCAGAATTGCTTTTCTGAGCCAAACTGTTATGCCGTAAGGGTGCAGAGCCTTAGTTGAAATACCCGAAGTGGTCTACAAGAGTTACTTTGATGAGAATCCTCTTGCTGCAGTGGGATTAGTGCTTAATCCCAGGGCACAAAGTGTTATACCTCTGAAAATCCCCAGATAATGGCCCCCGGGTTAACCCCTCTGTTGATAGTTGGACAGAAGACTAAAACAGTGGATCAGAATTTACCGGAACACTTGGAGCAGAAACACTGGAACTTACATGAGCATATTAACAGGGACCCTAGAATGCTTTAAAAAAATTGAGGATCTAAAGCTGAGGCTAAAAATACTGCCAGCAACAAACCACAATATCTGATGTAGCGACTGCCATAGCTTCCAAACAAATGCTCAAATACTGCTCTATATTGGTGCTTGGAACTTCTTTTTCCCACTGCCGTGTCATAGGAGTGTTGAGTGATGGGTGATAGGGAGTTAAGGAACAGGAAGCATTTTCTTATTTCCTAGGAATGTATGCTTTTGAGAGCCAGCAGTACAAGTCTACTTAGTGCTGCATCTCCAAAAGAAACCCCACTTCCTGCTCAAAGCCTTGGCAGAAAAACCAATGACCATTTTAACCCAGGGATCTTCTGGAAATAAAGACAGAGTTAAGTTCCTAGAAGACACTTGTTAAGGAATTATCCTCCAAAGTTGAGGAATCCAGGTAGGGAACTAGAGGACTTGGCATCAGAGCATAACAATAGGACACCATTGGATCATGGACTGATGAAAATCATAAGTTAAGGCAAAAGATAATTCCACCACATCATTCCACTCTGTGATCTGTTGATTACTGAAAAGTACAACTATAACCAAGGTAAGCCCAAAAGGTGGGTAGATAAAGAATTAATAATAAATAAGAATCAAGAATAAATAAGCAAACATAACATGAACTGGTCTCTGTGTGGAATGGACAAACCTACAGCTAAAATCTTTGCATTTGAAGTAGAATGTCTGCATTTTAAATGGAGAAGAAAGGTATGTTTGGCACAATCGCCATTAAAAGAATATTCATAGGATAAGGTAAGGGTGCTATCAGTCACATGTAAACAATTGTTGTAGAAAAAAAGATCTTTAAACTGTTCAGTCATATTTCTATTGGCACTGTGATGCAATACATTATTTCAGGAATGAAATTAACCATTGTTTCTCTAGAGAGTAAAATCAGGTGTCAACCTTTGTGACAAGAACAATGAGTTCATCCAAGAAAGATGCATGTTCTCTGATCATCATTCCTAATATGGACAATCTCCAAGGGATTTGTAGCCCAGTTGTATCCATGGCTTGAGCATACTAATAATCTGCACAGTTTATCTGAATAACCCCAAGGTACCCATGAGTGATACTTTAATATGAAACCTGTTGCCAAAGTGTGGTTAGTGCAGGTTACAGAGTGTGGAAGCTTAGAGACTCCTGGTCTTTGCCTTTAAATTCCACAAGGAGATATGGACATTACTGTAAGATGCCCCTAGATAATGGCCCCTAAGTTAGGCCACTTCTGGTGGTAGCTAGGCAGAAGGTAGAAATAGTGGAACTGAAACTAATAGGAGCACTTGGAGCAGGAACAGTGGAACTTGAACTCACAGGAGCACTTGGAACAGGAATATAAAAACTGAAAATCACACATAAGCAGGAACACTAAGACTACTTAGGAAGATTTGACGGGATAGAGCTGAGGCTAAAAAAGTTGGCAACAATGAACTAAAAAAACCTGATAGAAGTACTACCATGAATTCAAAAAATACACCAAGCATTAAACTATAGCATGGCCCACTATTTAAATACCTGCTATGTTACTGGAGCCATTGGAGTGTCGGGTGGTAGGGAATAAATGAGCATGGAGCCAGTGTTTTGTTCCCAACACAGTTAACAAGTTTATTTTGGCTCCTTCCCTTTGTTGGAGGTTGTGTCAATTTTTAATATTGCACATGCTTAAAGATTACATTTTTGTATACGTTTTGTGTTTGTTTGTTTGTTTGTTTTGTGTAGGATTTGAATACCTGTGCTAGTTTAACACTGGATGGAGAGAGTATTTTTTTCATATTTTCTTTGCAAATGAAATATTGTGGGTGGCAGATTGGAGCAGCTTTTGATTTATAAGTTTATAGTAAAAAATGTTATACTTATAATAGGAATTGAACAGTTAATTTTAGAATTTTATTATATTAAGTAACCTAAATGGTAAAACTAAGTTAATAGCAATTTTTACTGCAATGTACTGTGCTTGCATCTCTATACACTTTATAGTCATATCAACTATGTTCCTATAATATTTGTGACTTTAAGACATATTTGCTGTAATTTTAAGCTACAGTATATTAATTTAAAAAGAAACTATTATTTCAGGCTTTATAAAGATTTTAAGTGTTCTAATACATGTTAGCGCATTAGTTTCCAAGAAGACTTTTAATTTCACACCTTTTGAAAATGCGCTATATATAAAACATATGGCTTGTATATATTCCTCTGACAATTGTGAGGGGGTGCTTATCTGAGTTTACATCACAAAGACATATTGTTCTAGCAGTAATTAAAAAGAACAGAGGACACGCTGTGTTCTTTTGCAGAGTCTGGTCCTGATGCTTAAAGAATACACATAACACTTGCTTCTTATTATGCAGACAGAATAGATTAGATGCACTAATGCAATGCTGATGGGGCTCATGTCAAAGACGAATGACTCTCTGACAAAATGGTGCTGGCTGCTTATAAACATATAGACAAAATGGTTACAACATCCATATGACTTGCAAACACAAGTCGAATTATAACCAAATATATTTTCCTTTGTAAATATGCTGGCCAGCTTGATTCAAAATGCATATTGCTTAAGTACTTCTACAGAGTAGGGTGAATCCACCACAATCATATGCAGCTCCTCACTCAAAAAGAGATAATTTCTTGTATGTTGGTGTCCAAAAATGTTTGAATATTCCATGTGTGGTCTCAAAAATGATTTGTAAAGTGGTATAACTATGTTCTTGCCATGTACATCTGTGATCTATTGATGCACCCCATGATCGTATTTGCCTTGATACTTGACACTTGACAGATAGGTTTATTTTTTATGTGCATAACTGTAAATGTATCAGGGTTAAACAGTATTTGCCATTTCTCTAGCCAAGCCTTACACTGATCCAAATCCATTTTAAAAGACTGCTATCCTCATGTGTGTTTATTACTTTACACAGTTTAGTAGCAAAATTGAAACTAATACTCTATTCCTGACAGCCTAGATAGGCTTATCAAACCCCTCTCTTATTGTATACATAATATAATAGCTAATGACTGCCAGCCCCTGGTCTGAACACCTTCTGGTTGTGGTGCTGAGGTAAAGGGGGTTATTCCCTAAAGTCTGAATTGTCGTGTAAAGGTGCAAATTCGCCAGTTAAAGACAATAGGCTACTGTCGCAGTCACAACTTTATAATGAGAATATTGTTGCAGTTGCGACTTTACAAAGGGAGAATTGCCGTAGTCATGGTTTTTGCTATGGGAATCTGCTGTTTGTGAATTCGACAGTCGAATTCTCATTTTAGAGAGTAACCCCCAAAAAGTCAGTAGGCACACCCCACTGGGCCAACCAGGGATGCATATTTTACCCTGCAGTTCTGTGCTAGGAAGCTAGCTAGAGAGATTAACCTCACTTGATACAGCACATACCAATATAGATACCTAATTTGATAATTAATAAAACAAGTTATTTGTGATATAAGGTGATATAGAAATATGCTATATACTTATATATTTTCTTTGAGATACTCAAAGATAAAAAAAAAACATTTGCTCATAATGTCAGTTAAACTTTCTGGCCTGTCATTTCCAGGCTCAATTTTGACCCCTTCTTAAATACTGACACCACATTTACTATGTTCCACTCCAGTAGAACAAAACCTGTTATTGTAACATATTATAAGGCTGAAAAACAGTCCATCCAGTTGGGTCTATTTTCCTGCAATGTTGATCTAGAGGAAGGCAAAAAATCCACAAGGCAAGAGGCAATTACCCTCATATTAGGGAAAAAAATCCATCCTGACTCCAAATATGGCAATCAGAATAAATTCCCTGGATCAAGATCTCACCTCCAGTTTTCTAGTACCCATACCATGTAATGTTCTTACACTGAAGGAAAGCATCCAAACCCCTTTTGAACTCTTTAATGGAATCAACTATGACAATTTCTTCAGGCAGAGTGTTCCATAACCTCACTGCTTTTTGCAGTAAAAAAAACCCTTCTATATGCTGGTGTATACACATTCTTTCCTCAATATACAGAGGATGCTACCTTGTTATACTTACAGTTCGTGGCAGAAATAGGTTGTGGGGGAGATCTCTGTACTGACCCTTGATATATTTATACATGGATATTAGGTAACCTCTTAATCTTCTTTTTTTAAGATTAAACAATCTCAATTTTGATAATATTTCTTGGTACTTTAGTTTGCTTTTTCCTTTTATTACTTTAGTAGGTTGCCTTTGAACCCACTCAAGCTCCACTACATCTCTCTTGTATACTGGTGCCCATAACTGCACTCAATATTCCATGGGTGGTCTGGCAAGTAATTTGTAAAGTGGTATAATTATATTCTCGTCATGTACATCTATGCCCCTGTTGATGCACCCCATGATCCTATTTGCTTTGGCAGCTGCTGTTTGACACTGGTTGGTATAGTGAAGTTTACTGTCAACTAAAATTCCCAAATCTTTTACCATTTACTGTTTTGCCCAGTGTTTTCACATTTAGAAAATAATCTAGACATGCATTTTTGCTTCTCATATGCATAACCTTACATTTATCAGTGTTAAACCTCATATGCCACTTTTCTGCCCAAGCCTGCAATGTATCTAGAACCATCTGTAATAAAATGCTATCCTCCTTTGTATTAACTGCTTTTCACAGTTTAGTATCATCTGCAAAAATTGAAATTATACTATGCAAGCCCTCAACAAGGTCATTTATGATAATATAGAAGACAAGAAGGACTAAAACTGACCCCTTGGGTACACTACTATTATCAGTAACCCAATGTAAGTATTTACAATTAATAAACACCCTCTGTTTCCTATCACTGAGCCACTTACTAGCCCACTTACTCAAATTTTCCACAAGTCCAAGCATTTTCATTTTAGGTAAAAGTCTTTTATGTGGTACATTATCAAATGCTTTGGAAAACTCAAGGTATATGGCATCCGGTGACTCCCTCTGGTCCAGTCTATAACTTACCTCCTTATAAAAGAGTTATAGATTCCCTAAATATTAAAAATAATAGTCTTTCTATGACTATACTTACTTAATTCCCTTAAGACCCTAGGGTGTATATTGTGTGGACCTGGTGATTTATCTATTTTAATCATGTTAATATGATGCAGTACTTCATCCTGGTTTAGACAGGCAACATTTAAGGGTTCATTTACTTTATTTCTCTTCATTTTATCTGATTTGTAAAGTCCTTAAATATTAGAAATAATAGTCTGCTTATGTTGTTGCTTTATTTCCTTTAAAACTTATATTTGTATGCCATCAGGATCCAGAGATGTAACTTTAACCTTAAAATTTAAGAGTGAAAAATGTCACCCTCACCATTATCTATGCAATCCAAAACTGACTGGCCTTTCTATCAGTACACTGTAGTTTTATCCCGTACACTCTCAATTATAGAGTGTAGATATATAAAATTATATTTCTATCCATATTTAAACCACATTTTACTCAAAGATGATAAAAAAGTAATATTACTAGGCTAAAACATATTAGTATAGAACTTTAGTTCACTTATTTTTTGGAGATCTTCCTTCCATAATGTGTGAGAGAACAGAATAAAAGTGGGGAGCTTTAGATCATCCCTATTGAGAAATTTTGTGAAGGCAATTATGGAATTTCTCATTGTAAGTGACTGGAATTCCTTTTCTCAAACCCCTTGGATTTTAAAGCTCTCAAGTGAAGAACAATTGGTTTGGTTTATACTCTCTTAGGAGCAAGCTCATAGGGCTTAAACAAGCAACCATTAAAGTTAATTTTTTTCATAGATCTTAAGTTGTTTTTCATTGTCTGGACAAATAATCATCTAATGCAAGTGGCTTCATGATACTGCCTTTTACAACTAGAGGGAGGTGTAGAGGAGATACAGATATCACTATCATGAGAACTTTATGTAGACCAGCAGTATAAGACAAATGTGTATTTATATTATCCAAAATCTAATTGGTTTCACCAAATGCTCATTCCCTGATTCACCTGAGTAAAATAACTATTAAATCACCTTAAAATAAATACTTTAGACCATTCACCAGAGCCCTAACAATCTTTCTAAAAGACAGATTTTCATGCACATACTTGTGACTGAAAGAGCAGGATCTTCTTGGCAAAGTATCCCTATTATAGGTAATCTTGTACAGCTTTATTTTTTTATTCCTCCAAGGGGTATATGAATTAAATAAATCAACCTAATTCCCAGGAAGCATAGAGCCCCCCTCCCCCCCAACAGAGCAGCACTCAAGCTGTAATATATTGTCAGCATGTTTAATTGTTGCCCAGGAGGATTGGTCTTTCTTTCAGATTTCCCAGGCATATTATCATAAACTGATCTATTGACTTTTGAGCTAGCACGCCAGCCAGTAAACAGACCATGTGTAACACAATGTTAACTCAAGTAATCATGTTCAAACAAGCCGAATCAAGAAATAGCATTAACAGGTGAACATTGCATAATTATTTCCTCTCGTTTAGGTTTATCTTTCTGTAAAATAAAATTTGTTCATATGAAAGATTTCTAGGATGAATATGCAAGATGAACCATAGCTAAGGATCTTTTAAATGCCATTCACACATCTGTGTTTTATTTCTTCTAGTTTTGTCTATGCGCACGATTACATATACTGAGGAATATTGCCGTAAACAGAATTTAAGTTAAAGCAAATATTTTTGATTAAAATAAATTGATATATTTTTATGGATCATGAAAAAAAAAAGGATCATGAAAAAAAGAGCAAATACAGAATACTTAGTGAAATGCAGGTGATGGGTAGTTAGCAACAAGTTGATGGCTTGTACAGGAGAATGCCTGAGGATATCAAGGCAGCAGCCACTTCAGAGCCAGGCTACTGAGACAAGTTAGCTGCCAGCATTGCTGCATTGGGCTTTGTGTTCCCTCTGCCTCCTCATTAATCCTGATTTACAGAAAAAAGGCAGCAGGCTGGAGTCCTCTTAACAGGCTGTCCTGGCTGCTGATTTGCCTTTACTGAAGACAATGGTGCCCTGGAGACTAGGCCACACTGAATTATTCAAATGTATAGCAGCAAGGAAAATGGTACATATCTTGTCTTTTATTACTCTTTTATGTGCAAGTATTCATCAATCTCTTTGTGCATGTGTGTGTGTGTGTGTGCAAGTGAAAGAGAGAGAGAAGTGTTTGTTTTCTATTTATTTTCTTGATGAGCAAAGGGTAACAGTCTTTCCTTTTTATTGGCACTGTAGAGGTCAGACATCACTAGAGGATAGTGATGCTATGTTGATAATTTGTAAGCACCTCAGAGCTTTAATAATGCATCCAAAATGACATTCCTACTTGCTTGTCCCTAGAGGGAATATTTGACAAGTGCTACATAACCAGGTAATGAGATCCAGAGATATATATGCAGGACACTTACTAATCACAACTCATCGCTAACCAAAGACTTTCTTTTCAGAAATCGGAATTTGCTTTAGTACACACATGCATGGATAGTTGTGGCAGAGAAAAAAAAAATATTCTTTTACAATTTTTTTTTTAAAGATGCTGTTTTTAAAATTTAGTTGAGAAAAACACTATAGGATTAAATATACATCTCCAAAAAAAGAGAATAGTTTTTTAAGGTCTATTGTAGCACAGATCTTTGAACTTTAACTTTCCTGTTTATGTCAAATACAGTAACTTAATTAGACCATCCTGCAACGTTTTGTTTTAACTATAGAAGATTTTCCATATTGAGGAGAATTATTCAAGATATCTCACCATTTTGTTTTTGCATTATTCTTAATCTTGTGTGTGTTTTTGGTACTTTTTTTTTAGATAGAATAAAGTAAAGCCTTTAGTTATCTCTTGACATTTAATTTTTGCAGACACTAATGTAACAAATTGTTTAATTTAATATGTTTGCCTTTTCTTCACCCCCATTATTTGTTGTTCCTAAGTGATCATTAATAGATTCTGCACTTTGCAGTTTTATAATTTCACTGTTAAAATACTTAAATCTTTTTGGGGGATTTCACATGCTCTCCTTAGCAATTAGTAATTTACTTTATTTCTTATTATATTTTCAAGAGAGGAAGCAATTTTCCTGGTTTAAATTCCTCTAGTAAAAGTAAACTCTTTAGGCTTGGGCGACACTGGCAAATTTACCACAGCGTTTAAAAATAAAAAAAGCAAATGGCAAAAAATCGGTAGCGCATTCACACTGGAAAATTTTCCTACCTCATTTTTTCAGTGCTTTTTCCTCTTGTGTGACTGCTATTGTTAAATTCCTATTGATACTAATTATGTTACATTTTTTGCATTGTTTTTTTATACATTTGAAAAAAATGCAACAAGAAGCGCCCTAGTACATATTCCTCTCTATGAAACTAGTGTGTCATTGCACAGTCGATAGTCATTATTTCAATGATTTTTCTTTTGTGCATATTTTCAGCATTTTTTCACCATGTGTTTTTTTTTTTTTTTTTTTATAAAAACACAGAGTAAAATTTGCCAGTGTGAACCCAGCCTTACATAAGTGCTTCCATAACATCTTTACAATTTGTCTTTTCAAAATCAAATGACACCATGTTGTTATACTACTTTATAAATAATCATTTATTTGGCTTTTAGTATTGGATACTAATGCAACACAACTGGTTTGAAAAAGGTCCAAAAGTTCTGCATTAGATATAAACATGCTATATTCTTTAAAATGTATCCCATACTCACAAGTCCACTTTGGCAAACTTTCTACAATGACCACCATATACTTTTTCTGTCTCATCTATCCTGTTAGAAAACATTAGCATATATTTTAGGAATTTAACTTATTTACCTAATTATCACAGTGAACAAATGTTCTTGCCGTATATAGTGTTTAATAGTTTTAGTGGATTTGATTTTATACTTTCATCTATACAGAAACCATTTGACAGGTGTAGTGTGCAGTGCCATCTCTTTTACTCCATCAACAATACCTGTCCCTCTATTACCTTAAATAAAGACAA
>JAKJJM010005645.1:0-14196 GCA_021901965.1 Pipa carvalhoi
ATCCAGCTTCAGATGAAACAACTACAGGGATGAATGGGTTCTCACTAAGGTATAGTACAACATATGTAAAGATGTAATCTGACTATAGTTCTCCTTTAAAGTGATACTAACACACCCATCTCTTAGTGCTGTTCTTTTAGTAAACTACTACAACTGATGCAGTATTTTTCTAGTTTACATCTCTAGCCTGAAGAGTTGTAGAGAACTATTTGTAACACTCAGAGTTGTGTCAAATAGTATTTATTAATACACAACTCCATGGAATTCCTACTGTACACCTGGTAAAGCAGTGAATTGATAATCCGATTGCAACCCCAATTCTAGAAGAAAAACAATGCAATGGATATGAAACTCTAATAACGATACTGTAATTACAACAGAACATAAAACTCATATCAGAAGTTAAGTTAAACATTTTTCCATTTTTTTTTTTTAAATAAAACTCCTTTAGAAATTGATGGCAGCAACTTGTGTCCACCTGGGACTTTACAACATGGTAAAAACTAGAGAATTGTATTTAGAGAAGAATTTTAGTGCCGATATAACTGCCCACATACATATAAACCTCCTTTATACTAAGCCAATTACTGACACAAATAGTTAAAAAAAAACGTTTAGGGAAGAGATAATACTTGCTGTTAGCTTGATTTGTGCAGTTCTAATGGAGCTGACATTTTGTCCTCCCCCACTCCCCCTCCCCTATCCCTCTTGCAAGTTAGGTAACACGGGAAGAGAAGCTGCCTGGCTGCTATTGGTTAATCAGTGTAGTGACCTTTTCACCTCACTATTTCTGTTTGAAAAGCAGGAGATTACAGAGATAAGCTAACTTATGCGCAGGCCTCACATTCCACAGTAGGAAAAATCATCTTCCACATTAGACAAAATGTCTGCCTCCTATGGGAGTTTTACAAGGCTGAGTAATAAATTATCCAGCTTGACATGAAACATCTACTGGGATGAATGGCTTCTCACTAAGGTATAGTACTGCATATGTAAAGTTGTAATCTGACTATAGTTCTCCTTTAAGACAGTTTGCCTTCAATTTTTTTGTAGTTTTCCAATTATGTAACTTTTTGTTCAGTATATTTTTCTTGTTTACATTAAAATGATCCTCTGGTTCCTAGGGTATTTTAATAGTGAGTTAGGTACAGACTAGGAGAGCAAACAGAACATTATATGCAATTAAAAATATTCTACATTTAAAAAAAAAAATTGAAGAATGAGTCTTGGCAAAAAAAAAAATAAATAAATAAAACCTGAAACAAACAGATAATAAAAAAACAAAGAAGCAAACTTTCTTATAGTGTCCCTATGCAGTGTGTGCATAAAGGGGTTGTCCACCTTGCACTTTTAGTACGTTGGATAGTTGTTTAAGGACCAGTAACAGCCAAAAAATAAAAATTCCCATTTGTATTGGCATGACACTTAATCAAATACAGCACTTTTTTATTTGAAGTTAAAATTGATCAATGTCTGTTTTTATCTTTGCTGGTAGCAGCCATGTAGACCACACTCAGTCTCATTGTTTTCTTTCTAGTGCTAACAATACATACATATTCAGGAAGTGCCCAGAAGCACAAATTATGAAGTAAAAATGCTAAGTAGCATACTTAATAGACAATTTAGATTTTTTGGAGGCACATATTCAATCAACAGTAACTATAAATGCATTTGATGCATTTTAATATTCTTAGGTTACTGTTCATTCAGAGGTACGCAGCATTGCTTTATAGCAAAAAGTTGCAGGTCCCATAAGTAAACACCTCTGCAGCATTGTGCCATATAGTTTAAGTTGATCATTTTATTCTTTCAAAACTTTTGCTTCTTTACAGCTCTTATTTATATATCCAAAGTAATAAGTCCCAAGTAACAGGAGAGCAAGATACAGCTAAATATCACAGACTACGTCTCATTTTCTCAAGAACTTAATTTTCAAGAATATGAAGAGTTTGAGCCAATTCCCTTTAAGTCTCTAAAGTTGCCAGATCAAAGTTTACATAAATTAATTCTGTTTAAGCTTAACAAGCACCTCTGGAAAAATAATAAACTGGATCTTTAGGGCTGGGTGCACATGAGCGTATGATGCGCAACGCATCATATGCTCGTGTGAAAATAAAAAAAATGCGGCACCGCTCTGCCCTATGGAACTTACCTTGTTCCGAACAGATTCACGAACGCTGGCCGTCGCATTTTTCCCAGTGTACGGCCGGAACAAGGTAAAGTTAATGGAGCAGAGCTGCGCAGCGTTTTGAGGCTGGATTCCACAAGCCTACGATGCACTGCGCATCATACGCTCGTGTGAACCCAGCCTTAGGATAGTGAAAAGACACCAAAGGTGTCAGTATCAATTTAAACATCATGCATATCGTGCAAAATTCCACATACAGGAGATCTCAGCCTTTGTTTAAACAAAATAAAAATACAACACACAATGGGTGACATGAGTACATAAGCACACAATGGGTAACATAACCCCGAATCTAATCATTCTATCAATAGGTTAAAAGACAAGGTGTGTAATACAATGCCCCATAACTCCTGGCATTACAGACTGGCAGAAGCAATTGTGTTACAGACAATGTTTATTTGACCAGGAAGTTATATATATTTTTAAACACAAAATATATAAACTTTTAGCTAATTGGACTTACTGTGGCACTTCATGAATATGAATAATGATTTGCTGTGCTAAACTAATTAGAATTTCTTTGGTGTTACTAATCCTTTAAGAAAGCCAAATTTAGAAAAAAAAAAATCCAATCTGGCTTGGCATGGCAGTTATTCAAAACAGCACTTGCAAAAATTTTAAACATTGAATTCACTGAATTTTAGTGTCGTCTGTTTTTACCTTTACTGATAGGAGGCATGTTTTAGGCGTTTGTTAAACAATCCCACAAACACCCATTGTTTTCTATGAGACATCAAATAAAACATTCATGAAGTGCCCCAGAAAACCCAATTTAAATACCACATAATATTTACAAAAGCATTTGGGATATTTTTGAAACTTGGTGCTACTGTCCCTTTAAAAGGAAAAAGTTCTCAGCTTTAGCGAAAGCAACCAATCAGCAGTTAGCATAAACTGGAATAGAGGGAGCTAAAATAAAGAAAGGCCGCTTCTGAATTGTTGCTATGTGTTAGCAGACCATAGTAAAGTCTATTGATTTACACCACATTTCATAACTGGTCACTTATAAGTTACAAGAATGACTAAACACAATACAACCAACAGGATATACATTTCATGGCATTTACTCATACAGGATATGCAAATGTATCCTTTATACCTCACTCCAGCAGTGTGGGAAATAAAAATACACCCGAACCTCACTGACCAGGTTCGGATTAAAGCAGATAGTGAATATAGAATTCCTGTAATAGTTTTTGAATGGAGTTAGTAGGATTTGTAAATCCAGTGTGCAGAAGTATAAAAAGAGAAGGTATTTATTGTATTCAACCACCTTTGTCTGAATGTTAATGCCTCGTCTGTGATTCTAATCCTGACATGTTTTACCTCATGACATGCTGTATAACTACTGCTTGAGGCCCAGTCCACACTAGCGTTTCCGAACGCTGCCCTTAAAAATAAAAAAGGTGCGCTGCACATCACTATACAACTTACCTTGCTCCGGCCACACTAGCTTATGACACAAGCACGCCCACGCCAGAACGCTTCATGTCACGTATTATGCATATTTGGCCAGCGTAAATACACGTGACGCAAAGAATGCGGCCAGATAGAAGCCGCAAACGCAGATTAAGCGTTCACACTATGTTGGGTAAGTACAATGGAAAATAGTGTCTAGAAAATAAGCCGGCGTATTTTCTAAATGCGCTTTTCTAAAAGCCCAGCGTTTTTAAAACGTTACTGTGGACGGGGCCTGAATGCAAAAAATAAACACTAATCTACAAAACACTCAGAGTAAGGGTTTCAATTTAAACTGTATGGCTACAAAGTTCTGCTTACTTGGAAGTGGCTTAATGCAGCAGTAATACTGTGATCATTGTGTGTTAGCTATTATCAGAATTTAATAAATATAACCTATATTACTAATTATCAAAAGGAGTTTCTGCAGTTTTGTATTGTGCTGTGTTTTATCTTTGTCGTAATTATGCTATTGTTTGTCAGCACATCCTTTAGCAGAATTTAAAAAAAAAATTATGGTCATTGGGATTTGGAGAATCTTCAACTGCAGCTAACATCAGAGCAAGTAGCAATGCAGGACCATTAGTAAATACATAGAACTGTAGTGAATGCAAAATGAACTTGATTCACAATTCGTTTCATTGTGGGAGGTTTTGTGCACAAACTTTCCTTTTGCAGAACAAGGGAAAGTCCATTTCTGGGAAATAATCAATCTGAAACAAAGCGATAAAAGTAGAACAAGGGTTCTAATTGAGAGTCATTTTGAACATGCAGGATGGTGGTCCAGTCCAATTTCTATTGTGCACATGAAAATTCTCTACCATATACAGTCTAGAAGGAAAGCATATCAATCAGCAGCTAGGCTAATTTAACGGGATCCTATAATAAATAAAATTTCAGATTTGCTCCCGAAACAATACCAATTTAAAAATGTCAATGCAAAAATAATTTGAAATGAAAAATAATGAAAACTCACGTAAAACAAAAGTAACACCAGAAAATGAAAAAATTTAATTGACATGGCATTTACATGCACAATTTATGAAAAATGATCTTTGAAGCTGAATTCCTGAATTGTTTTAAGTTGATTTTTCCCCTTTGGATTTCATCCATCTTTTGTTCTGTAAACAGATCTCCAAGGCAGCTAACTATTGTACCCCAGCTATAACTTACTTAATGAAAGTACAGGGTCTGGTAGCCTAAACCGCTATGTTATGAAAAGGAAAATCAGTACCTTTGGGCTATAGTGCTATCTTATAGAACTGCTGGTGCTAGTATCTCACAGATAGGGTTTATTAGCATATTAATAAGGATCCACTCTAACACTTTCATCATACATAGGGGGTCATTCCAGAAGCTGAGAATTTGCCTTGCCGAATTCACAGATAGCAGACTCCCATTATAAAGTCACGACTGTGACAATTCTCCCATTATAAAATCGCGACCACGACTAAAAAATTGTCGCGGTCGTGACTTTATAATGGGAGTCTGCCATCAGTGAATTCGGCAAGCCAAATTGGCAGTTTCCGGAATGACCCCCATAGGGTCTTATTGGTTGGGGAATATCACAAGGGAGGGAGCTAGTATGAAAAAAAGGTTGCAATGTACTTGTGAAATAATATATACAAAAGAAGCATAAATATTCAAGTAGGTAGCTTGGAAAGTAAAAATTGTCTGTTTTGTTGCTGACACATAGTTCTTATTTAAGTAGAATTACAGTTTACTTCAACTCCATTGCAAATCAGTCTGACAGGATATCACTGCAATTTGAATCAACCTAAGTTCATTAGATTCAAAATTTTGATGCATAATTTTTTTGTTTAATTTTTTCTAGTAGGCAGTAAGTTTAAACTCATTACGTTAACTCAAGTTAAGGATTAAATGGATAAGTAGAGTAGTATCTAGTCAAGCAGAATTTTTTCTAATGTATTAAGCTTGTAGAGCAGAAGCATAGACTTCTTTAAAAACATTTTAGATCATGCATCTACTCTCACTTCCTGGATAAAAGATAAATGAATAAAAAGTAGTTAGAAAGGCAAGCAATCCAAGCCTAAGGCAAATATCAAACAATAAGAATAACATCACAAATAGTTTGCTGCCCTCTATATGTTTCTTGGAAGCCATTACAGCCAAATTACTGTTGGGGAACGAATCTTACTTTTTATAGTCTATAGTTTTGTTTCCCAGCCTTTTACTGAAATGGATCCTAAGAAATAGCTGAGGCAGAGCCCTCTTTCCTACCACTATCATCTCTGCTGAAGAAAGAAATCTACATTAAGGAAAATCACATGTGACTTAAAGTATCAAGTCTTGCTGCAGGGACATTTTCCTCATTAACACAGAAAACAAGGGGTTCAATTTTATAGCACTATAGAATATTGGACAGTGCCCTGGAGGGATGATGCAAATAAAAAACACTGAAACTTAGAACAGGTTCACACTGGCATATTCTGCACAACTTTTTTTTTTTTTAAATGCATCACAAACACAAAAAAAAAAAAAAGAAGCCGAAAATACTCTGTCGCAGAAAATATTGAAAGTAGTGACAATAGTGTGTACAATGTCACACTAGTATTTCATTGAGGAACATGCACCTTCATGTCGCATTTTTTTCAAGCATATAGAACGCAACACAAACAATGCAACAGGATTAGTAGCAATAGCAACTGAACAACGGTCACACATGAAAGAAAATAGACACATAAGTGCTATTATTTTTATGTAAAACAAGTCAAGAAATATACCAGTGTTAATGTGTTATACATGTTTTCATGAAATGCTTATTTTTAATTTTTAAAATGATGTGCACAATATGCCTGTGAACCTGGCCTTAAGGGAAAAACATGCTGATTGCACCTTTAGTTCTCTGAAGTTCTGCTTACAGCATACAAAACAACATGCCTTTCAACTGCCTGAAGTTTGGAAGGAGACTTATAAGAGTTTATAGGAGGCTAAATATATGAAAATAAAAATTTCATATCCAAATTAAAGAACTACTAAGTAGTAACTGATATGTTGAAAATACAGGATCTGCCAGGTTAAACCACTATATTATGAAGCAGCAAATAAGTACCTTTGGGCTATAGTGCTATCTTATAGAACTGCTGATGCTAGTATCTCATAGCCGCCATGTTGGATCCTCATAAATATGCTCTTGAGCCCTGACATGTCATCACACATATTGTTTGGTGGGGGACTGTCACATCGTTCATTAAAGGAAAACCCTTGCAGCTTTAGGGAAAGCTTGTAAAAGTAAAAATAATTACTTTTGAAAACTTCTCTTGTTGTGGAAGTCAGGGCTGTGGAGTCGGAGTCTGAGCCCATTTTGGTGGAGTCGGGAGCTAGAGGAAATTAAGGAGTCTGAGTCGGGGCTTTAGCTTACCGAGTCCACAGCCCTGGTGGAAGTATCGCATAGTGGTTAAGTGCTATGTTTTTAATATGGAAGATTGCTGCTTCAAATCTCGACTTTTCTTTTTAATTAGTTTTATTAGCTTATTAAATCCTTTATTTCTTAACAAAATCACTTCACTGTAGTCACAAAATAGAGCTACAACCTTTTTTCTAACTGCAAATTCAGTACACACAGTGCTGGTTTTTATACATGCTCTGTAAGAAGAATTTGCCCTTGGCAGTAGTTTTCTCTGCAGGGGGTGGAAATAAATTGCTACAATGGCTGCCTTGTACTCGTAAAATAATGCATGTAGAAGAAGCAGAGATAATTAAGTTGTTAACTTGGAAGGGAAAGATTATAGGTTTATTATGTGACTGGAATGTAGGCTAAATGAACAAATGTGATTAGGAGACTTTGGTTCCTATTAAAAAAAAAAAAAATGTATGATATATATATATATATATATAATTTTCATGTGGCCAGATCCTATTAAAATGGGTGGGGCTTAATAATTGACATAGCTCCTCCAATCAGATCCCTTAAATCACGATCTGGGATCTGATTGGAGGAGCTGTAATGTCAATCATTAAGCTCCGCACACCCCAACTTGTGTTGGGCTGACAGGGAGATGGCAAAGAGAAAAGCTGCTTAAAAAAGGCAAATTTTCTCTTTTTTTTTTTTTTTTAATAAATACTTCTATATTACAAAAACATTTCTTTAGTACAAATTAAATTAGGATTAGTGTTTTTGAGGTGACAGGTGCACTTTAAGCTCTTGGACAATCTAGGTCCTTAAAGATCCAACCACTATATATTTTTCCCAAACTGCATATTTATTTTGATTAAATTCTGTGTGCGTTACTGTGGCACAATGGCCTTGCTTTATGTCAGCACTTAAGTTAGTGGGTAGATGTACTTGTCAGTACTACAGTATGCAAATTTCTATTTTGTGCTTCACCGTTCTGGCTTTCCCCATTAGCCAAAACATCTAAGTTTTCTAGAACTAGTAGTTAATGAGTGGTAACACCAAACAAAGAAAAAAAAACATTGCATGCAATGCCATTCATGTCTGTATTACAAAAATAAAGTCACCGTATTTTCCGCACTATAAGGCGCACCTAAAAGCCTTAAATTTTCTCAAAAATTGTCCGTGTGCCTTATAACCCAGTGCGACTTATGTGTGCACCGAGTTCAGAAATCTGCTTGATTGACTATCAGATCAAATAGGAGGTATAACCACATGTATAAAGAGGGCACCAGAAAAAACAGTAATGCGTGCTCCTGTCTGACATCACACTCTGATTAGGTCAGGTGGTCGTGGCACAACCAATGAGAGTGAGACTACTAAAAATATACGGAAGGGAAGAGCTAAATGCCCATTTACCTCCTATTTGATCCTCTATTTAAAGTCTCTGCACTGATACTGGCACTAGCGCATGCGCCTTATAATAGAGTTATAATTAGCATGCGCCTTATAATACAGTGCGTCTTATGTATGGGTTAAGTACAGAAATAGGCCCCATAATTGAGACTGCGCATTATAATCCGGTGCGCCTTATGGTGCAGAAAATACGGTAATCTTTTAAATCAAAATTTTTAATTTGTATTGTTTGGTTTCTGTTCTTTGCAGAGATTTTATAAGTGAGCAAACTTCCACTATTTCATCATTTTCTATGGAACTTTAGATAACACAAATGTTGCAAGTCCCCCAGAAAACCCAACTGATTGGAAAGATAGCCACACCCTGCCGTAAAATAATCAAGTATTAAACGTCAAAGATGACACTTTTACAAGAACTGCGTAAAAATCATTACCATGCCTAATTTTGGGTATTACTGGTCCTTTAAATTCAAATACAATCCAGAACTGGGATTCAATAACATAAATTTGCAAATCAGGTAATGACATGCATCCCAGTGTAACTGGATTCATGTTTTTGCCTTTTGAACAGGCAAAAAAAGGATCTGGTCAAGTGCTTTGCCTTGGACTAAGGCAGTAAGAGGAACAGGATTCAGAGTTATTGAATTGTACAAGTTCCACATTTTCATAGAATTTTAGGCACTACACAGCTGCAAAGCTATTGTTGACAATTGCTTTCTGCAAATTTCTCCCTAAAAAGATCACTATTACCAGTGCAGTGTGACCCAGCGTGACCTTGCAGCACTGGGTTCAATTCCACCCTGGACTTTATCTGCATAGAGTTTGTATGTTCTCCCTGTACTTGCGTGGTTTTCCGCCGGGGACTGCCCCTAAGTCTGCATCTATTTGCCTGTGTGTGAGACTGTATAGGAAAACTAGATTGTAAGCTACACAGGGCAGGGAATGAACTGAATCATTATTCTCTAAAGTGCTGTGTAAGATATCAGCACTATATAAATACAATACAAAATACATTAGAATACCATGTTACTAACCATGAAGTGACAGCTAATTCCCATCATAATATGAAATTAAACCAGTGGGCAAGTAATCATAAAAATAGAGTATGAGATCACCCACATTACAACCCCCCCAAAAAAACAAAAAAAACAAACAAACAAGACACAAAAGAAACAAAAAGGTTCTCTTCTTTTGACAAGACTTCAAAAATTTCTGCTAGTACAGTACCAAGTTATCTCAATGTGTGAAGACCACCACAGGGATCTGTCAAACAGCCTGAAACCCCAACAAATTAGGCCTACATTTCTTTTATATTTTAGTACTGAGTGGAATAAAATACAATGGTGCAGTGTATTTTTGGGATTTTTAATCTACTGCACAAAGGAGATTCCCATTATCTAACAAACTTTTTCTGAGTGGGTGACTGATTAAAAAGTAAGAAAAAGAAAGATATTTCTTTTAATTTCACATGAAAAATTCCTTTTCTGATAGGAAGCAGTTCAAAAAGTAACAAATACATTTATAAAAGCTTTTTTTTTTTCTACTTGAATGGCTCCTACTTACTGTCAACAAATTTCAGGGAGCGAAAGACACGTCTTTGTGGGGTAACTCGTTTGATGTTGGGATGATCCTCTAAAGTCAGCACACTGTCGCGTTGGTCTGTCTTGATTTCAATCAATTCAAAATCACTAGGGTAATCACTGGCTGGGTTATTTCTGGGTACAATCCTCCAATCATCAATACTTCTGCCCTTCAGTGCAGTGGAAATGAATTTGTTTCGAGCCTTGGCAGTGAAGTATCCATTGAAAGCCACAATATATTCTGGGAAAAAAAAATGATATGCAATCACATTTAAAAGAATAGCAACACCAAAAATTTAAAATACCTAAAATGCATTTACAGTTACTATATATTTCAATCTGTGCTTACAAAAATTCTAAATTTTGTATAGAAAGTAAGACATTTAGCTTTAAAGGAGAACTCAGGGCTGTGGAGTCGGTAAGCCAAAGCTTCGACTCCGACTCCTCAATTTCCTCTAGCTCCGGACTCCACAGCCCTGGGAGAACTAGGACCTTAAAAAACCCTAGCTGATTGTTTTCAGCAACAGTAGACTAACCGTACTGCTGCTCAATCAGCTTTCATCTCATAATCCATAGCCCAGGATCATGAGATGAAAACTGCAGATTCAGTTCTCTTCTGTCCCCCGCATGTGACGAGTAACGTCACAAAGAACCCGTCCCCTGGCTCAATTTGCCGAACTGGCCATAAAGCTTGTTACCCTTCTATCTGTGCATGTAAGTCTTCCTCCCACTTAGATTGTAAGTGCTACAGGGCAGGGACTTCAATCCTCTTGTGTCAATCACGACCTGGCACTTAGTGATTTTACACTTGTAAGTTATTCACTTATAATGTACTTTTCCCATGTCTGTCTTATATTTGTATTGCTGAATTATACAGCGCTGCATAAATTTGTGACGATTTAAAAATAAAATTATACATACATATAAAGCACATGTGCAGAACGAAAAGAGAAGAGAGCTGCAGCCACAGTTTTCATCTAACATTCCTGGGCTGTGGATCATGCTATGAAAGCTGATCGAGTAGCAGTACAATTCGTTTTCGATCAGCTTAGTTTTCTTTTTATGGTCTTAGTTCTCCTTTAGGCTAGGTTCGCACGAGCGCATGATGCGCTAGTGTGAAAAAAAAAAAAAATCTGTGCCACAAATCCCTATGGAACTTACCTTGTTCCAACCACACGAGCGCAAAACGCAAGCGCTTTTCATCTCATTTTGCCGCCGTATGTACGCTGCGCAACGAATGCGACAAGACAGGAGGAGCTGTGAATGCCAAGGGAGCGTTCACACGATGTTGTTTTGGTAAGTTCAATAAAATAAAGCCGTGCCGCCAATCTTTTTTTTCCCCACAGGCTTGTTTTCTTCAGCTTTCAGTATTACTATCGCCTTTAGGTAAACCCTCCTCTTCAACATTACTGATTGAGTAGGTGCAGAAGCAGTTACCAGATCAAAATACTGCTTCTGTGCTTGCTCACGCTGGCAATGAAAAAGAGGCAGAAGTGAAGCAATTGCAGCGCTGGAAGTTGAAGCTAAGAAGGCTGATTAAATAAAGAGCAGGAGGCAACTCTAGCTAAAAGATCTGCAGCGGTTAAGTATCAGTAGCCCACAAGTTAAACCACTCCTGGTATAACAAGTGGTTTAGTTCTTCTTTAAAGCTTATATAGTTAACTAGACTTTACAGAAACTTTTATAAGGGTACACGGCCCCTTTAGCATTGGTTTAAAAAGAACTTACCATGTTCCACCACTGTTGATGAAAACTCAACCTTAAGTGTCAGATGTGAGCAACCTTCACAAGATTCTGTATTATAAGATGAATTCCCGAGCCTGGTGCTTTGATGCTTCTTTAAAATTAGTAATAATACAAAGAGGAGCAGCCAGAAATTTGCAAGCCTCATGTTCATAAAATATGATTTTAAATCCATAAGGTCAACTCACAGATTGTGCGTGTGTAAATTAACCACCTAGAGTTGAGCACAAAAGGCTTTGCCAAGAAAAGTCCAGCCTATAAAATGATTTCATATATTAACAGCTGTCCACATTTCAAAGGCTTTTAGATGTCAGCCTGGATTCAGGACTTTCATTTCTTTCTGCGTTTCTTCTCCATGATGGTGTCTATTTCTCTCTTACTCCATGGGGGGAAAAAAAGTTGTGAAATCCATTATGAAGGTAGGTAAATTGTAAAATGAGTCAACGCCAGGAGCTTTTATTGAATAGCCTGTGAAGAAAGTAAATTGATTCACATGTTTTAGCACATACAAAGGTAGAGTAGTAAATGTTTACCAGTTTTGTTTCAGTCACTCTGCACAGCACAATAAAAGAGAAAAAGACAAAGTAAATACTAATGTGTTCAGCATGTAAATAACAGCTACAGAGCTTGTTTGTTAACATGCCTAGGATAGTAAATACTATTTAATATAGCTAAAACCAACCTACTGTACACCTCTAGGATTATCAGTGCATACAATTAAGGGGCAAAATATTTTTGTTGACATTATGTTTTGATATTTTCTGTTAGTATGAAAGAAGGAATCTGATTTTTGATAAGGCAAAATTTTTAAATATATTTCCAAAGTTTGTTTATGGCAACAAATCCATAAAAAGTAATCATGCCCAGGATTGAGATACAGAACCTTTAACCAGGCAGATAGAAATTTCCTAAGTTTTACTTTAAGCTTCCCGTAAATTCCATTATTGCAGCATACAACCAGAGAAAAACAGAACCCCATATCACAAACACCTATCGAGTGAAATCTGACAACATAGTAAGGGGCCAAAGGCAAATATAACATTTTGGAAACTCCTCACCTAAGGCAACAGTATATCTCTCAGAATATTCAAACACAAAAGCGACTACTATTAAATGTATAAGGAAGAGGCAGACTAAGCATTTTGAGGCCAGCATTAAACCAGAGTCAAAAAGCATAGAAAGAAAACACAAAACTGCAGGCAATAGTTTTTAATGAGTCGCAACAGAAAAAAAAAAAAACAGTGTCACCTATTCCAAAATAATAGGTCATGGTTTCCCTGTTTTTCTATATGTTTTTATGCTGGTCTGTTACTGCCCAAAAAAAGGACTGCAAGTGTTGAAGATCATTAAGAAGATACACAAAATCTTAACCTGTGGAGGGCCTTAAAAAGCTATAAGGCAACTGCCTTTTTGGACTAAAGAATGAGCCAGCCCTAACTAATCTTTTAGGAAACAAGCCATTATGTGAAAATTAAAATTATGGACCAATTTATAACTGAGAGAAGTCTCTGATTGGTTAGAAAACTAAATGCCAGCTAGTATGTGCTTAACTAAATAAACCCACGTAGATAGCCATGGGTTTCTGGCAGCCAAGATTGCTTAGTTTTACACCAAGAAAACAAGGACTGCCTCCCTCCAATGCTTTGTAAGCTGTACTTAAAGGCTCACTCATGCACAGTGGGAGGCTGTGCCCTAGACCAGTACAGGTACAGTCCTAAACCCCTGCAGTTTTTTAGGTCATTGTAAATGAAGGACTCAACAAGCTGTTGATTAATATAGCATGTCAGCCTGAGGTTTTATCTCATCTTTAAAATGAAAAGTGCAGTAGTGACAAGCAAGTCAGAGACAATGCACAGAATACACACATCCCTTATCCAAGATACATAATTTGCTTGGATGCAACTAGTAGGGTTTACTTCACAAAGGCATAACACATGTTACATTCATGTTAACCCAGAACTGTGTTAGAATTACCTATATGCAGATAAAGCAAAGCTAGGCAGAAAAAAGTTAGTAAGTAGTCTGAAAAATCAGATACGGAAGACTAAAAAATAACAAACAATAATAGTTACACATTGTTGATAATTAATAAACACACATTTGTTGGTATGTAGCTGAACAATAAACTGTATATAAAGTTGGGGGTACTACAGGACCAAACCACAAACTTATGATCAGCATTCAGGACCCCCGTTCCGAGCACAGTGCTTCTGCAGCTTTCCCTCCCCCCATCCATTCTCCTCTACACCCAGCAGTACGGCTAACTCCACTAAGCTTTAGCTTTGACATCAAAAGCATAACACTCCCTAACTCACCGCTCTCTATCTATGCAGGTAAATCGCTAACAACCCAACGCCATCTTGTTTTCTTTTCCAACCTTCCCGTATCCGTTCTGTGAATCCACCGGAAGGGCGGAGTTTTGCACACTTATTATACCCCTACATCAGTGAACTGAAG
>JAKJJM010005714.1:0-13007 GCA_021901965.1 Pipa carvalhoi
CCTGGGCTTCATCTGCATGGAGTTTGTATGTTCTCCCCACACCTGCGTGGGTTTCCTCCGGGCACTCCGGTTTCCTCCCACAATCCAAAAACATACATCTGTGTGTGTGTGACTGAAACTGGATTGTAAGCTCCACGGGGCAGGGACTGAAGTGAATGATGAATCCGTGTAAAGCGCTGCATAATATATCAGCGCTATATAAATACAATACCAAATACCAAAAAAAAAAAATTACCCTCTCCAGAAGAAAAGGAAAACATGTTATACATTTCAATCCCTGTGAACGACTTCACACCCACTGAGTTATTAGAGTATCATACAAGCTCTCGCTTGCATCTAACACCACCTCAAGACAGATCTCTTTATGACTTTCTGGTCCTCGTCAGTAGAGGAAAATGATGAGGCATATCCACCTCCAAACTTCCACAGGAGCAAGATGAGTGTAGCAGGCAGCAGTGCCAATATTCAGAAAATCATAAGCCGCTCAAATGCATTTCAAGGAGACATCCCCATTTACTGGCAGATTTTTATTATTGAACACAAATATTTATACTCATACCCATCCCACCCAGTCACAAGGGGAGGGGTTTGCTGGATAGTACAAACTTTAACCCTTCAAAAAGTGCATTATCACAAAGTGCATTTACATAAGGTGCACAGTTATAAATTATGCTTAAAGTGAACCTGTGAGGTCCACTTAAAAACATGTTTATAAGAAGCAAGGACTAGTTTTATCTGAATGCAAACAGCATGTAGAAATAGAAACAATCTCCCCACGTATTTTCTGTCTCAATGCTGGACTCTAAGCTCAAACCGAAGGGCAGCTGACATTGTCCACTTTAATACATACATTTTAATTCATTCCTGAGGAACAGGCCATACATAAATCCACCAAGTCAGATACTGCCATGGATATTGAGTACTCTGTGTTTAACAATGTTGTCCATTGTACTGCTCGTGCAATATGTGCACTTCTTGAACAGCCGTTCGATGGTGCATACAATGGTGGAAAATGTGCACATGTTTCTTATTTGGAAGCCCAGATACTGAATCCAAATTTGCAACTTGAAATACAGATAACCACTGATAACCTGGAAAGGAGTTAGCTGCTCACTGAGCAAGCACTCGCTGGGGAAGGTGGGAGTGGGGTTGGAAGCATAGAGGGGCAGGAAAATGAGGCAGTTAGCTGAGTAACATAAGGTGGGGCACAGAGAAAAGTGTGGCGGAGAGAAAAGTGTAAGAGAGTCTAGTCCTGATCTGGCACACCCCAACAAGTTTGCAAAGTTGGCAGATGAGGGGGATGTCAGTTCAGGGGTGGCACTGCTGCAGCAAGGCACCTCCTCTGAAAGCCAGGGGCATGCCTGCTCCAGTAAGGAAGGGGACAGGAAATCAAGGCAGACAAAACAGGTGCTGGTAGTGGGAGATTCAGTTATTAGGGGAACAGATAGGGCAACCTGTCACAAAAACTGGGGTTATCGGATAGTATGTTGCCTTCCTGGCATTCGAGTAGGACATATCACGGATCAGGTTGACAGATTATTGTGATCGGCTGGCGAGGACCCAGTGGTCATAGTGCACATAGGCACAAAAGACATAGTTAGAGGTGGATGGAAGGTCCTTAAAAATCATTTCAGGGAATTAGGCTGTAAGCTTATAAAAAGGACCTCAAATGCGGTATTTTTGGAAATATTACCTATTCCACAAGCCACACCAGAGAGGCAGTGTGAGATAAACAAGTGGTTCAAGATGTGTTGTAGGAAAGAGGGGTTTAGGTTTTTGAAGCACTGAGCACTTCTCTTCAATATATTTATAAATGACCTTGTTGCGGAAATGAATTCGCAAGTGTTCATTTGGAGCTTCAGGAATGTGGCCCTAAATCTGTCTGCTTGCTAACTGTACTCCAGAAGATTGCTTTTATGATGGGAAGGAACCTTTATAGCCTCAGCAATTAGGCTCAGATTATATTAAACTGGAAGTACCATCATGGGGAATGGTCAAATATGGTGCAAACAGGTAGGGGGCTAGACAAGGAACACCATATAAATAGGGAATAAGGAATTTTTTCCAGAACCATAGCATCTTCAGGTAAGTGTACGATGATTTGATATACTCCATGTTCAGTCTTAAAAGGTTGATTTTAGATTTTTCTTTAAATAAATGGAATCCATAACTATTCTTAAAATACTTCACATTATATGGATAATAAAGCATTCTTTAAGTCAGTTAAGGCATAAGTAAGAGTCATATAGTTACCTCTTTTTTTCCATCTAAACGAACATATCTTATTGACCCAAAATCATGGCAGCTAAAGGCCAGACCAGGGTTTTATCTACCCCTTATAAACTTACTCTTAATGAATAATGGACACTCACACTGAATTTGGAAGAAACAATTGGCCACAGTTTTATTCAAATATAAACCATATAATATTTATGCCAGCAGTTGTTGTAAAGCAACCAGCACAAAGAAAACCCATAAACAAACAAGAGTCTTCAGCCGTCCACGGTAATGACCAAAGCTGTAGGCTACAAGTCACAAAAATGGATTGACCTTAACTCCCCAATTGAAACAGTCATGTCAGTGCTATAACATTATCCGCCAAAGCTGTGACGATTACCATATTACAGAAATGTACATAGCCAGTAGCAGGTTATGGCTTCCACAACATAAAATATAATATTTTGAACTTAGAGCTTCTTTTTCTTTTGGGCAGCAAGGGAGGGCAAAATTTTTATACTGGGCTGCAGCATGACAATTGGGCGGTAAAAGCCTGGGGGGTTTATATCTCTGTAGGCGCCCCTATGGGATAATCTGATATAGAGAAATTGATAGGCTGTAATATATGTACCTAAAAAATAAATATTTTCTTTTTTCTAATTTTTACCACTTTTTCTATGACACCCTGTCTGACCCTGCTGCCATGGCCCTGCTTTTCCCATCCCTTTGCACCGTGCGGGTAGCAAATATTTGGGGACAGGAAAAGCAAGGCAGGGCTGATTTCACAGAGATAAACTGCATTCATATCTTGGTTCTTACTAGAGCTACTCCTGTTCTGTTAACAAGCTTTGTGATGAATCCCTGCTCCATTGTGCATGAGGAATAATTAGTTCACAACCGAGAAACAACCATCTTTGCTTCAGATCTCTTTATCTCAGATTTGTTAAAATGTGATTGAAAAAATAAGTTTGAGTTTTGTCAATCTAATTTGTCGCTTGATATTTGCCCATTTTCTCCACCCAGTCTTGTCTTCTCTTCAGGAGCGATGAGAATAGCCAGCAACATATTAAAGCTCCTTTAGTTTATTTCAGTAGTCACATCTCTGTCCCATCTTAACATCAGGAAACCCACACCTTAACTACTTAGAGGGCCTCTAAACCATCTGAATTTCAATGCATAAAATCCATGTTTATGCTGTGGTATCCATGATTGTAACTATAATGTGTTCATTTTAGAAGACATCTTTATTAAGACATTAATGTAACACATCCATTTCACAGATTATCATCAACTGTACAGATTAGAAAGTTCAATGCGCCTGTAACACAATTATTGGACGGGTGACATCAATTCCAAAACACTAATAGAGATCCACACTGGAGTAACAATTTAATCATATTTCCTCATTACAGTTAAGTGGTAGTTATCATCAATAATGTTACATTGGTTTACACACAATAAGTACTTCATTGCTTTAGGTAGTGCTACCTCTACAAATGTAATACTAATGTACTACATAGCGTAAATGCTGCAATTATTTTTCAGAGTGCTTCGTCCTCAAAATTGAACATATACAGTCTAGGAGATAGTAAGGTTCGGAGCTAAATCCTACATACGGTATGTTTGTCAGATGAAATACAATACCAAATACCAATTACTGTCTTTTTAAAAATACGCCTGTATTGTGCTCTTGTGTAACAGGGTTTTCAAACTACAGGATAGTTCAAAGGTTTGGAGAAACCTGAATAAATGGAAAATGGTAGTTGGGAACACCATCCTGTGTGTGACTTTCAAAATGGCCACTGTAATAGACACCCCCACACAAATTTGCCTCCTTTCCCTTAGCAACATGCCACACAGAGGACGGCATTTCCAACCACCATTTTCCATTTATTCAGGTGTCTCCATACCTTGTGACCATCCTGTGTAACTAAAATAAACAAGAGTTAACTAGAAATAATTATAATCTAATTATCTAAGTGGATTAAAATTTTGAACTGGTAAACTCATTGTAGCTCATATCCTTTACGGATGACACAAAGTGACTCATAAAGTTGAGTTTTTACTCAGCACACGAGAAGCAAAAGCAATCTTCCAAAAATAAACACATTCATTCATCTTAAGAGAACAAACTGTGTTTTTAGGCATATTACGCATTGCGTGTTGTCTTAAATCTGTAAAATGACTAATCCCTTAAGAGTGAGACAGTCATTTGGACCTCAACACTTTATTTTAATGAGTTCCATATTCTTTATTTTAAAATAAAAACCAACTTGATTTATTAGAGTAAATGTATGTATAGTGAGGAGTGTATCTGATTTCCTATAAATAATTTGCTTAGTGTAGCATATACAAGCTTGTAAATAAGTTCCACCCATATCCTGACATGATACATACTTCCATGTTGCTATGCAATGTGAAACCAGGGAATGACAACTTTGCAGAGCATTATCTAATGGAAGAGCCCTGCAATTATTAGAGTAAATCATCATCTTCTAGAAATCATTAGGCTATGATAATATGTAGGTGTTTACCAGTGGGGAACAGAAGGAATTTCCAGTTACAGATGTGTGGGGAAGCCAGAGGAATCACTAGGTTATAATCCCCAGCGCGTCCATCTTCCTTCTTCATTGCTCATGTGAACAATTGCAGATGTGGTATTAGACCCCCAATACGACTTCTGCACTTGCTTGTATCAGAGATGCAGAAGAGAAGGCATGCCTTCAAAGAGATTGTGGTGCTGGATCCTGCAAAAAGAAGATCGCTCAAAGAAGCTGCTGGATGCAGCTGAAAAGCAAAAGACCTGAAGCAGTAAGAATAATTAGCCCACTCAAGTTGCCTCACCCCCAGAGCACCTTAGTTCTCCTTTAACGTTCAGTTGACTTCATAAGACATACCTTGCTAGTAGATTTTTCCCTCCAAAATGTGTCCTGGAATTGTGGTTAAACTCGCTGCATTTCCATATTGCAGACTTCGGAAGCATCTCTAATATACACACATGATTTTGAAGGTTGCTAGGATAGTCACTATTTCAGCATGTGGTGGGCTTGTAAAACTGGTATTTTGAATGTAGCCAGCACACTTATGTATATCTGACAATGCCTGCCTAGCAAGCCATTAAACAAATACAAGAGACTGTTTTATTTAATACAACAATGGAAGGGTTATGTTCTTTAGTCGGTAGAATTACTTACTCTAGCATGAAAATGAATGAAAAAAGATAGAGAAAATGGGGTCTAGAGTCATGAATGTTGTTAGCTGCAGCTAAATGTTGGGTGTTGGTTAAAGTACTGATTACCACTTGTCCTTTTGGCCTCAAATCAAGTCTCTGAGATCATTATTAATTAACAGTGCATCCCAAATTACCTTATGCTAATCTCTATGCTAATCTCAGCGGGCTGCTCAGTTGACATTCTAGTGCAACAGCATGCTAATTTAATATGGTGCTAAATTCACTGAAAATATGTACCTGATAATGGATGATCACTTCTTCAAACTCATCAACCAATTTAAAATGTCAGCATAGCTGCACGCACAGCTAGTCATCTTTCCTGAACGCATAGAGAAAGTAAATCATTTTAGAGATTGGTTTTAGATGTTTTACCACTTTCGTCCTGCTTGGTTTCCTGTAAATCATGTGAGTAAAGGCGTAGTAAATAGATCTCATCTTATAATGCAAAAAGCAGATAAAATTGCAGATGGGCAACCGTTTGTGTTTCTTTTTATCTTTGCTGCTTTATAAATAAAATGCATTAACAATAATAGCAACACTATTAGGTGTAGGAGAAAGAAAGATTTTATAATCTTCTCAAGTATTTAAATGCCCAGCATAACTACATGGCTTGGAGACTGCATTTTGCTATAATGCATTATTTCTGTTAGGTAACTGAATCCATAGACCATTTACTGTGTTTTTATTCACCGTTCCCAGTCTGTGACCAGTGACAGTGCCCTAGTTGCCTTTAAGGTAACAAGGATTGTAAATAGTGTGCTGGGATTGGGGTTGGACCCATGGTCATCAGATAAACATGGAAGAAACCATACCCAGCAGGTTGGGAGCTTCTAACCAACTTCAGTGCACCAGAAATAAAGATGATTCAGATGTGTTCTTCTTGGAAATGGTCTCTAGGGGAGGAGGCAATGAACCAGTCCTGAAACTTAGACAGAAAGGGTATGTGTAGCAATCATCAGTCATATAAACATATAAAATAAATTGAGCAATTAGAATTTTCTAACATATTGAGCTAATAATGTTTAAGTTACATGTATCATCTGTCTCCTGGGTAAAATGAGCAAAAAAATTGGCATCCAGTTGCACATGTAAGCAGTTTAAGGATTGTCTACACAAAGTTTGTTCCTTGGAACTGAACTTGTCACTAAATTATTCTTCACACAGCAGTATTATCTATTTCCATTCCTAGGATATAGTGACCAGGATGAGGCATCTGGGAGAAGACAAGCTGTAAATCTAGAAGAACTAGCAGAATTGCCCACAATAGTTAGCCAAAACAGAGCAGAAGTGGAAGAAGATTATCCATGGATGAATAAAGTGATCGTTTGTCAGATTTTAAAAGATATTTACTACTCCTCAAACAAAATTCAAGGTAACGTAGATTTGAGGGAACCAAATTCTCTTAATTTATTCACAAGGTATTGGGGAAAAAAAACTGCAAGTTTACCAATATATTTGATCACAACTATATAGGCTTTAAAGGAGAACTAAAGCCTGACAAAGTTTTAGGGCCTCGCTTATTATAGGGTGAATTCACTTGTAGAATTCACCTTGTTGCATTTCAAGGTTCATCACAAAAATTTTCAAATTCACTTCTCCTTATTGACTAAACGGCGACTAGTCATGTTGAACAAGTGGACAGCGACGATCACTGTCTGCGACTAAATGAACTGCTCAGAATTCACCCGTGAACTGTACTTAGAGCATTGTTTTTATTAGTGCAATGGAATTGTCCCTTGTGGCATCCTATTGTAACAGGAGTGCCAGTGGTCAGCGCATTGGCGATAAGGATGTGTTTACACTAAAGGCACTGAATATCAGGCAGTAACAGGCCAGCAGTATAGAGCCAGGAGTGCATGCTTGAACACAGCTCTTGTAAATGTGTGAAGCAAATTGAGTGGTGCACTGTCAAGGTAAAGGTAATAAGGGTAGAGAAGCTTCCAGCAGCAAAGTCCATACCTCCTTGTAGGGGTCAAAGGTGAAAATCAGGGGGCTTCTTAGACCCTGGCGCCCTAGGATTAGCTTGTGTCAAGTCCGCTGTGATACTGTGCTGCATCGTCCTACTCCGCCCTACCATCACAGCCTGGATTCTGACAGGGAGATATTAAAAGGCTGAAAATTAACCCCCTTTGATTCCGCCACTTAGACCTGCCAAATATCAAGATGTTTATAAGGTATAAGCAGATATATAATCCAGCATGGAACCTCTGATAATTCAATTGCTCAGGGACCCATTAAAAGGAGGGCGGCAGTTGATGAAGATCCCTGGATTACGTTATAACATGAAAAAAAATATGGATGAGCGCAATGATGCAAGGATATCTGTTTCATTGCACAGTTGCCATGACATATTTCGGGCCTGAGAGCCCTTAACCAAATGTCACATTTTCCCTTTTCAGATAATTCTATTTAATTTCTTTGCACATCAATAAATATCAAAGTACTATTTTTCTGAGTAAAGATATTCAGATTTTTTTTTCTTTTAAATAAAAATTAACATTTAGGGGTTTATTCTCTAAAGTGAGAATTCGACTGTCGAATTCGCAAACAGCGGATTCACATAGCAAATCTGCAACTGCGACAATTCTCCCACTGTAAAGCTGCGACTGAGACAAATTTCTTTCATTATAAAGTCAGGACCGCGACAATTTTTAAAGTTCCAGCTTTGACATTTCCTTTGTAAAGTTGTGACTGCGACAATATTCTCATTATAAAGTTGCGACTGCAACAGCAGCAGTCTATTGCAACTGTCTTTAGCTGGCAAATTCACAGCTTTACACTACAATTCAGACTTTATAGAATAAACCCCTTAATGTACAATTTTCTGCCTTTGCTCAGGACTTTTGTCTCAAGCATTAAGCTGAGTTTGGCTATGGGGTGATGTATTTCTTTAATGAAGATAGCCTGCATGTCAGTTATAAGTGGAAATAAGGGGACGTTTGTAAGAATTGTTTATACCCAATGAGGGTTCAAAGCGCTACTTTTTACACAATATTGTGAGTATCATTACTTGTGTTACTATTAAAGTGTATAGACATACTGTCACTATGAGGATGATTTTTATTTCTGCATGAACCTGCTGCCTATGTGAATTGCTGTTTGAGTGCTGGGACCTGAGGAAAGGATTGACTTGTTATAAGAAGAATTGAAAAGATCATATGGCTTATTGGTTGTGCTGATTTACATTTATATTTCTGGTGAGCCTTCCCACTATTGGGATTTCTAGATCTTGTAGCACGTTTTGGAGGTGTACATGTTATATAGCACCCTTTATGTTATGTCTGAGGGAATTCTCTTCTAAGGGCAACCTATACTGATTTACTGATACAGGCACTATTAGTGCTTTTCTTTCTGTGCTCCTTGATTTTTAGGTGTCAGTTATAAGTGATATGGACTGCTGTGTTATTTTATAAGCAGTTTGCTTTATGCGAGCGCAAAAATGTATTTCTTGTCATTAATTATCCACTTTACTAGAGTACACACTGTTTTAAGGCATAGGCAAGAACTTTTCATTGGTGATAATACCTCTTTAAGTCTACCATTTTTATGAATAGATTGCAGAGATGGATGTTGGGCCCAGTGACCAAAGGCGGTCAGCCTTAGGTGTCTGCAATGCTTAATGAAATACTTGCTAATAGGACTTATTACATTCACCATACCACCCACAGGCCAGTTCCCACCTCAGGCTCTTGATGACCTGATTAAAAATAAGAGAATTGCTGCTTTGTTTGTGTATTATGAAAGATATATACAAAATGGAATAGCATTAGGTGCTTCCACGACTGCTGCCCCAAATCCCTGCAGTGTCAGAAGGGGGCTTTGGTGCTACAGTGGGTGGGGACCCGGGTGCATATCCTGCATCTGGTCCGTGGTACTTAAGCCCCTGTATACACAGGATGTAACAACTATTTATGGAACACTATCACTAGAAATGACCCCAAAAACAAAGAAATACATTGCAGGGTGAAATAAACCTGGTCTGCTACAAAATGTCTGACTAGCTGCTGTAGATACTTATACTTTACTCATTATGCCCAGTTTGAGCAACTGATGGTGACTCAAAATTAAGAATCACAGATTAATCAATCAAGTGGCATACGGAGTCAACAGTGGCCCGTTTACAAGAATATAATTTTTGCGCTCAATATTCACCTTTTTTGTTATTATGTTAGTGTAAGGAATGAGGTCTGCCCCTGCGCTCACCAGTTTTGAGTCTAGTCCCAACATGTTGGTTTAAAGGACATTCTCACCTCCAGTTGGCTTTAAGTGAGCGTTTACGTAGCAGCATCCCACACAATCACACCTATACAACAATAAACACTAATACCTTCCCCATTGGTACTTACAGTCAGGAAAGGAGTGGCAAAGGGAGAGCTGACAGTGGGTAGTAGGTAGCCTCACAACCCCAGGCCACCTTCTGCCATAAAATTGCTATATTTGGAGTGGTCAAAATTCTGACAGTGCCTCTCGAGCAATCAAGCCCTAACTTTCCCACTGAGAATGTGTGGGATGAATCCTGAAAATGCCATATATGCTGGACTTGCTGAGACTAGGGTATTTACACCACTAGACTGACATCCACTTGACTTAGATTTCTAGTAGTGAAAAATGAATGTGCTGCTCTCTATGGAAGTTCACTAAAAAGTGGGAATGTAAAAAGTCAAATTTAAAGATTTATCAGCTCATAGCAAGAGTACCTGAAGGATACACTGGTAAAATCTGAATGGCTAAATGTTCTTGCTGGAAACTTAAAAGCCTTTCCCGATTTTTTGTTTCAAATGATCCCTTTAATACATTTCTAAAACCATTACATGACAGATTCCCTTTAAACAGCCCTGATCAAACTCTCTTGGAAGTATACTTATTCCTCCCTTAGAAGTCAATGAGTCGAAATAAATATTTGTGTTATGGAACTGTCAGCACCGGCTGGAGTAATGCACAGCAGTAAAAATAAGAACAGATTAGCACCAAAATAAATAGAGTGCACTATCACAGAGTTGCCTTGGAAACCTTTTGAACACTTTTTATTATCAATCTTTCGTGACAGAGTTATTGTATTTCAAGTTCTAGACTTAATACACATTGACTATTTAGTCTAACAGAAAACATCAATTATATATCATTTGGGAAGGAAGTTTCATACTCTAATTCTGCTGAATAATGTTACTGTGATTTGTATATTGTAGTGCTACAAAGCTTAGAGATGGGAAAGCTGACCACTGGTTTTTCTTGCTGTAAATACACATAATTATTGAATTTGAGCTTAGAATCAGCTAACAATTAGGAACAGACTGGCCCACCAGGACACTGGTACAAATCCAATTTTACTGCAGTGTTCTGTCTTGCTATTCGTAGCAAGTGGAGTGCTGTCTCCAAAAGAAATGAAAATTTTATTGTCATTGGTCATTGTAGGCCATGTGGCGGAGCTTTAAGGGGGTCCCTGCACAGATTCTTGGGGGTACTGTACAGCATCTGGCGAAGGTATGGGGGACAACTGCAAAGCATCTTGGGAAGCCAGTACACATCATCTGGGGGTGGAGGTCTCAGTGCACAGCATCTGTGGGGGGAAAGTTTACATCATCTGGATGGCACTGAAAAGCATTGGGGGAAGGTCTATGAGGCCCCATTGTGCAGCATTTTTGGGGGGTCACTATTCCTATCCAGTGGAGGTCTGTACCCTGGGGCCTAATGCCTCCCATTTTGAATCCCTATGGTAAGTATCCATTCATCAAGGATGTCACACACAAGACACCTAAACTAAGAATGTTGTTCTCACACCTATGAGTGAGCTATGAAAAGATATAGCCTACCATACTGTAATAAAAATCCAGTAATTTGCAGGTACCTCCACCCTCTGGTGGAGGCTCTGAAGTCTCTTTCAAAACCACCCACTACACAGTCTTATACAACTTAAGGTTGGTCTTAAAGCAGGGACTTCATTAAACAGGAGATTTCTAGGACAATGCCTGACAATTACTTTCACAAGCTTAATAGATGAGTAAGCATTCTAATATATAAATGTGCTCACCTGGGCTACACATGCCAATATGTGTCTATTTGCATTTAGTTAGTAATTTGTGACAAACGTTTGTTATGCCTGGAATTCACAATGTTTTATTTTAACTTAGCATAAATACAGTATATAGCCACAAGATTCAATCAAAATATACCCAAATATATATCCACCCCCTACATTAACATTTATTATTTATAATGTTTTATTAACAAAAGGGAACATATGAAAAACACTCCATACTTTAATCATTTGTTAAATAAAAATAATTAGCAGAACAAAGTTTTATCAGACGAAATGAAACATGGGTGTGTACAGGCTGTCATGGACTCTCAGAATAAAGGAGAAATAAACATATGCATGTTTATCCATTACACTTTTCCCTTTTAGAACAGGGTTAACCACAGCTGACTTCATTCTGCACTTGCTTCCCCTAGATACATTCCACTGTTCATTGTTTACACTAGAAACCAAACCCCCAGCTATGTGTCTGCCTACTTTTTTGTGATACATGGCACTTCCTGGATACTGTTACTAAGCAAACTAACACCAACATTAAGGAATGGGAAAGCGAATGAATAGCGCAGGGGAAAGCAGTTTCTATACATATCATCAGAATTACATCCACAACCACAAAACCCTGAAAGGATTCCATTTTCTGAACTCATCCCAGATTGAAGAATAGGTAAAGACATTATGATGAAGTAATATGTTACTGGTCTCAATAAAATTGCATTGATACATGTCAGAAGCTACATTATTGTATTTATACATTATTTATGAAGGCATTACCTGGGGATAATAAGCCATACAGATTTTGGAAAACTACAACTACCATCATCTGTTCAAAGGTTTAAATGCTGGAGGGAGACTGGGAGTTGTAGTTCTGCAGCCTATACAGTGTTTTTTTTTAAATTTTTTAAATTTTTAGATGATCTTTAAAGGCAAGAGTTTAAAATATGCAAACTGCCATGAACAGAGTTTAAGAAATGAAATCTACAGTCAATAGTGTCATTTTTGGTGAAAAAAGCTTCGAGGTGTCCTACATTATGACAATTCATTATCTTCTAAGTGTTTTCTATATTCGGACATTTAAAGTGATGCTGTGTGTAAACTACAACTGTTTTTTTTTTTGTTTTTTTTAAAAGGAACAGTAAAGTATAAAGAGAACTTCTCTTTGATTATAAGACTGATATTTGCAGATATACTGAAAAACATCCCATACAAGTGTAAAGAAATGTTATGGCTATCAGCGTTTTATAATAAAAATCAAGATTTTGTTGTGTTTCTGCAGATGCTATATTGTCTGCATACTGAAAAACATACTGTTACAACCAGGCAAATATTGGGTCGGCTATTAAAGTTAGCCTTAATAAAATTGCATGGAAAAATACTCTTTTTATTTTGTAGACCAAGGGGGCTTATTTACTAAATATCCAAATGCCTGGTTTGTTCTTTTTGATTTGTTTTATTGATTTTGTTTTAATATTATCCTAAAAATGAAAATTAAAAAAAAAAAAAACAAAAAAAAAAAAAAAAAAGTAT
>JAKJJM010005725.1:0-14300 GCA_021901965.1 Pipa carvalhoi
AGATAGATAGATAGATAGATAGATAGATAGATAGATAGATAGATAGATAGATAGATAGATAGATACAGACAGACAGACAGCTGTTGACATTATTCAATGAACTTGGTAAAAAAAGACACAAATCCTATGAACCTCTGTGAATCATTTACTTGGAGCATTTGTGTAAGCAAGATAAACAATAGAAACACATTTTTGCATTATTTAGCAATGTGGAAAGATAGCAAATAATATTTTCTCTGCATTTCTTTTTGTGAGAAAGGGGAAATTGAGTGTTTTCTCCAACTTTGTGTGTTTATACTTTTCCAAATGATAAATGGTAGTTCAGTTCTCTTAACACTGTATTTTTCAAGGTTGCCCCCTTTAATTAAGTTGCCATCATTATTGAAAGGTTACAAAAATGGAAAAAGTAAAAATGAAAGGTAGAAACAGCAAGGCAAACGGGGTGATATTACACAGATTATACAGTTTAAAGCGATTCTGGAACCTACCGTGACCTACACCTCTCATAGCACTAAAAGCACTAATGTGTCAGTGTAAGTAAAGTAGTGGTAGACTCCAATACTATGTTTCATACATTGACACCAAAGTGTGTTTAGTGCAGGGCTCTACTCAGTGTCAGAATCACTTCAGTAATTAAGTCCCCTAAGAATCCCCTGGGGGGAGGCAATAGCTCAGCTGGAGGTATCAGTCACTGCCCCTCTCAGCAGAATGTACAGCTCAGCCTGAAATTCCGGAATAGTGTAGCACTTTGCCACTGTTACATGAAAGGTTTTGCAACTTATATTGACTTAGCGATTTGGCCAAAAGTTTTTAACATTTTTGAAAAGTCAATCAGAATTTATCAGGTGGACAGAAATTATTTGATTAATATACATAAAATACATGTTTATGTCAAGTTATCAATGTTTGTAGCTGAAATTAAAATCATCTTTACGTATTACTGTAACACATTATAGCCAACTGTATTAATTAATATGTTCAATGCACCTGCAGCTGATTGAACAAACATAACTTAATCACTAGCTAGTACTGGTATTGACTTTTTCAATGACTGCTAGTACCAGTGACATACTTCCTGTCACATGATGCGGAAATCGGGACTTAAATCAGCAACACTGGAGCGGCTTTTCCAATTTTTCTCCTTCAGCCCACACAGCATTGAATGCGCTTTTCTCCTGAGGAAGCCAACAACATAGTCGGGAAAATGCATTGAGAAGTTCACACACAGTGGTTTACTATTTGCTCTTGACTTACATTGGTTATGTGAGCAATTTTTTGCCTTTGAGCACATCGTTTATTAAAGATATACTGCACCATTATATTCTTCTGATCTTGTATTTACATGGAACATGCTCTGAGTCGACTGGAGGTTATATTTCATCCAATGTGATTTTATTCTCGTTGTCTGGTAAGTGCAATGCACTCTGGGGGGGAGTGGTGCACAGTTTATTCTGTCCTCCTACAAGAAGCACCATCTCTACCATTTGGGTTCAGTGGTTTTGTTTTCTCATTCAACTACCACTCTTTCATTATTATTCATTGTTCCACAACTATCACGTTGTTTGGTGGATTTTACGTATTGATTTACATCAACTTACTATACTATGAGAGGTTCCTTTTTTTTTTTTGCATTTTTACAGCTTTTTCTGTGAACTGGTTCGTTTACTCAGGGTTGATTGGTAGATCACCCATCAGTGAGAGCTACATAAAAGGAATTATATATATCCTTATATATATATATATATTATATCCTTGGAATTATCTGCATTGGACATTTTGTTTTCTGTTTATATTTTTATCTTTTTTGTGCGCTGTACTGTTTACAGTTATTTTACCAGTCCATTGGTTTTGATTGTGTTTTTCAACAGACATAACTTAATGTCAAATCAGATGAGAACAAATGCATTAGATGCTGGACTAACTTTTTCTGGGAGAGATTACAATAGGAATACATTTATAATATAATCCATTCTGCACTGTTTGCAATTTATGGTTATGAAAGTTAATATTATGAACCTAGTACATAATGGGGGTTTAGTGTCTATTTAAACCTAGTCAAGTTAAGTTTCAGTCAAGTTAATGGGGATAACTACTAACCAAAGGGGACCAAATTACTGTTTTCACCTTTTTAATTTCATTTAGCTCATTTAATTAAAACCAAATAGGAAAATGTCCAATGATGAAGATGCAATTTCACAGTTTTACATCTCATAGCTGTTTTCTTAGGAAATGATGGTTAATGACTGATATGAATGGTTGATATTCCCAGGGAAGTGGAGCTAATGATGCTCTGTCATAAACTTCCAACACCTTGGTGCTACTCCTGTTTTAAGGTAAGGCACAGCAATGTACTACAATACTTATTTTAAAATTGATAGGCCAGTTGGCACTTAGCCTTCCAGTCAGCCTGGGAGTTTTAGACAGGGAAGCAACAAGGTGTATGTATGTATAACTTTATTTGTAAAGTGCCACTAGGTTACGCAGCGCTGTACAATTCAATAATACAGTTATAATACAAACATGGGAAGGTGCTTAACATGGTACAAGTGATGTCAATTACAAGCATAAAATCATGAAGATCCACCACTCTAAATGTCAGGCAGTGATGGTATCAAGAGGATGGAGTCCCCTTATAATCTAAATGGAAGGGATTTACATACACAGATAGGAGAGTAATAAGTGCAGTAACATCAAGTGTTGGGTCATTAACCTATAAATACCAATCAGAAGCATAAATAGCTACTTAAGAATAAAATAAATGAAAGACATGAAAACCAGTGCTAGTGCTCCAAGCAGTAGGATTTCAGTTTAGTTTTGAAGATACTGAGGGACTGTCCTTGGCAGAGGTAGAGAGGTATAGCATTCCAGAGATAAGGGGCAGTTAGACTGGAATGGGCAATATTGATGAGTGGTGTGTAAAGCTGATTGCTTTGGGAGGAACGGACTTGTTGATTAAAAATATATATGTGGGCAATAACTGGAGAGATGTAGGAAATTGTAAGATCTGAGACCACTGAAAATGATCCAGAATGCAACAGATATGAATATAGTCAATGAGGCTAAGATTAGCAAAAAAAAATAAAAATAAAAACCATTTTCCTTTTTTTAATTGAAAAACGCATTGATTTTAGATTTTCAGCGACATGTAATAAGGACATTATGACATCACAGGTAGGCAACTATTTCTGAAACACCATGTATGTGGTAAAGCATAATACCATAACCTCTGCAAATCCAGCTTTTGTGTCATTTGTGGAACTCATACAAAGTTAATATGCATCAGCTTCCAGCTCGGAGTGAATTCTGTTGTGCGAAACACATTTAGATAATACAGCTTGCAACAAAACACATTTCTTGGCTTCTGAGAATTGGTCTTGCTGGGTGGGTATGCTTTAAATGAATCATTACATTGTATCAAAAGACTGCAAATCAACAACTAGCAATTCCTCTCACTTGATCATCAACAGAGAGCTTGGCTTTCGCTCAATTTCTTTTATTAGAAGAAAAAAGAGGAAAACAATGCAAAAGGAATCTTTTGAAAACTTGTATGGTACAATTGAAGTCAAAACTGTAGGGAGCAGAATGATGCATCTATTTCCACTTACTGTATTAAGGAACGGCTAAATTACTCGCTTGTAGATCCTTTTTTTGATGTACCACTTGTGAGTAATGATATAATTTCCTAAATCACAGACATAAATACATAAAACTGCCTCTCAGCAGTTGGGTATTATCTCATATTATTATGTATTGTATAGCAAAATGCTTGCAGTTATACACAGAAAGAAAGTTAATTTTTTTTTGTTAAATGACAATTTTTTGTTCAACTATGGAAAATACATAAATGTGGCAATGGATAAATAATACAGAAAATAAAAAACTGTCAGTATATTTTTTTTAATTGAACATTCCATCCATTTTAGATTCATGTGCATTGTGGGGATTTTTTTGGCCTGTTTCACAAAATATAGTGTAGCAAGGAATCGTCTTTACAAAAACTGGGGGGGGGTCACCAGGCTGAAAAAATTTTTGTGCAACTAATATAACACTGTCTTTTTATGGCACTTTAAAATTTAAAGGTGTACTATTGTGTCTGAATTCATATACATAAAACATGTGTTTATGCTGTGCTATCCATATCTGCAACTGACATCATTTATAAATATTCCATTGACTTAGTAAAACATCTTTAATAAGGCATTACTGTAGCACTTCTATTTCAAAGCTTATCTCCATAGGTGGGAACTCCTCCCAATGGATCTGAAAATGAACCACTCTGGATGGGGTGAGAAGGTTATCTTACTATACAAATAATGTTAAGATTGTCACAACAGATCCTAAATGTGTTGTAGCAAGCTTTAGCTTTGTTGCAGAGTTTACTGCAACAGACTATCCTGCACCCAGCCAGAGTAGTTAAAGGAAAACTAAAGACATAATGTCAGGAGCGTAGTGGGGGAGGCAGTCCGCCCCGGGCGGCACGTGGGGCAGTACATGGGGCGGGCATGTTGTAGGGGCGGCATTTTCTCGACCAAAGGGGCGGCCGCCTCCACCGCCCCGGGTGCCACAAACTGTGGCTACAGCGCTGCATAATGCATATGTTAGAAGTATGTCACTCACACAGAAATCTGAAAAAGTTCTATTTGATAGGAGAACCCTTTCAGCAGTAGAATCAAGGTCACCAACAGAGGGTTACAGGGGTACTGATATGGGGGATGCTCCATCAGCTTGGCAAATGTGGGGGGGGGGCAGCTAGATAGTCAAATGGAGGTTTATAAGTAAATAAAAATAAAGAGAATGGTTTACTGGTTACTGATCAGGGGAAGTGGATATTTCACAGTGTAACTAGGGTCTGTTTAAACATGTTGGGGGCCCCCACGTTTTCTGATTGTAGCCCTGATTAGATTGTTCCATGCACCTGTTAGCTGATTGTTAGACAAGATGCATAGTCCAATCAGATGTGATGCAAAGAAGCCAGAGAAACTGGTGTAAAATTAACTTTTATGGAGAAAGATTACAAAAGCAATGTATAACTGTATTATTAAAAGAATTCATTGTATTGTATATAAGAACTTACATTTATCAAAGTTAACTTCAGTGTGCATAACATATTGTATGAACTTTGATCACATTAGAAGTTTAGTGTCCCTTTAAGATACTATTATAACAATATATCGCTATTATTGAAAATACATCTTTTTATTAATTAAACATTGTACATGTTAAACATCTCTCTGCTGGTAGAATGCACACTTATGCTAAATTCAATATTACCGACCACTTTGCAATGATTTACCTTCTGGCCAAATTCTTAGCCATGTATTTTGTACCGTATTCTTGACACTTGGTTTAGGGGCTTCATTTTCTCTGACGAATCATCAGGGCAGACTTGTAGTATCCTCACAAACAACATGGCATATTGATTAAAAACCACGAAGGCTATGACAAGCATATACAATTTACTTATTTCTGCCCCACAGTAAGTAAAGCCCATAGCTATGGAAGGGTACGGTCAATATACTTAAAGTATAAGGCATTAGTTTGAAGCTGTGCTTGATCAATGTGTATGCAATCATTTTCTAAAAGTGTTTCTATATGCATATACAAGCATACAACTAAACACACAGATCTCCATACTGATAAACACGTCACATAACATTTCTATATCATGTATTCATTCCTATATTCATTTCATATTCCATTTCATGCAATTCAGTCATTTGTAAACTCACGTTATATATACCCTAGCATGCATATATTCACTAGGCAAAATAATATAGAGGTGAAATGCATTTATATTGTATTTATTGATGAAATCAATATATTAACCAGAAAATATACATGTACACATTTTTACTCCTTTAAATAATTCCCATTTATATTTAAAGAAAAGCTTTTTTGGGATGGGGTTGTGTGGTTTCCTTGGGTTGGATGTGTTGTGGTAAATCATTTTTATTTGAGAAAATGTAAATATCGCAAAAATACATCAAAAGCACTTCCTATGCACTTGACATGGTGACAAAATATTTCTCCTATCCTTTCCTAATTGAACGGCAGAACAAAGGCAGACATTCTAATAATATTAATAATAGTTACATGGATATTTGTAGATACCGAGTAAGCCTTCAGTCCATTTTTCCCAGACAATGGTGCCTACAAAAAAGGTTTCAAAATAGGACATCGCACAATATGAACGCCACTTCTTTCTATCTTACATTTTAAAAACATCATTGAAATCAGAAAGTTCATTTACAAAGGACTGGCAGTAGCAATCACAGCAATAATGTAGTGCTGAGAAAAAAGGGTAATTGGTTTGGTAAAGATCGCTTTCCATAACACCATAAAGCACTACACAATAGGAAAGGTCACCAATTAAGCAATCATGAATACCAAGTACTGAAGCTGATGAAAATAGGGCAGTGGTTTAAATAGATTTGCAAGCAATTTACCTTTTCACAATGTTGGCAATCTGATGCAATTTGCTTGCAATTTTGTCTTCTTTCATTTGCACTCGAAGCTGACACTACACAGACCAAATGGCAAAGAGACCTGCATTGAAAATGTAAAACTATCTTGGCTGCATCAGGAAACCAGAATAGTGGTTCATCAGGAAAATTACAACAATTAACATAAGTGCTGCAAAAATCAACACTTTAAATGTCACACTCACTAGTCTGTCCAAGGACTGTACAAGAGCTATCTCCATTGCTGGACTTAACAGTAAATATAAAGCAATCACCAACAAACCTCAAGGCTGATGGCTTTACAATTGATGTGACATTCTCAGAGTGAACAAACAGCTGCTTATTTCACAAAAGTAACTCTTTTTTCCCCCCTTTTAAATTTAACTTTAAGAATGTGCCAACAAGATAGTGACCTTTTCAGGATTTTTTTTTTTATAAAGGTATATATTTTTTCTTTTATTTTAAATCATTTATTTTTGTACTATTTTGTAATATTCTGGATAATTTAGTCAAGCTGATTAAGATGAGGATGTAGAGCGTCATTTGACTGGTAAAACCGCAGGTGGTATATTCAGAAAGTTCATATCTCTGTGGGATGCTAACTTATACCACCTGCGGGAAAGAGAGGATGCCATTACAGCGAATGCACTTTATTGCATTGCATTAAATCTGTACCAAATAGTGTTTCATAGCATAGGAATGTGCATGATGAGCAGTGTGACTGCAATTATAGAAAATGATAATATTGTACTTTAAACTGATTCAACTCACAATAGTCACAATATAAAACATACTGAAATTCACCTTGGATTTATCTGTGTCATTGGCTGCTTGCATTTTCTCCTTGCATATCCTTACAAGCTGGGGAATATTTAAGAATACAGTGTATATATATTGTAAATGCATCAAAAAAAAATTAGCTAGTCATTTTTATTCTTAGCACATTTGAACCATTCTGCCTATTTAATACATTTTTACTCCATTTCACTCCTTTTTTTTTTACTGTATATTTTTAGTTCTGATTTTTATTGAATTAAAACGTTTTTGACCTAACAGTATTTACTAAAATCAAACGTATTTTTTTTTATTTGATGTCAATGAAAACTGTTCATCACTCCAAACATGAATAAACTATTATTTCTTGTTTGACAGCTGTGAGGTGTACATTTCAAAATTTCTTTAAAAATTGCATAATAAACAGTGGCATAAATGTGGTAAAAATTAAAACTTTTTTTTCATTTTCATTTCTTTCAGTCTGACTTTTTATTTTTTGATTTCAGGCAAATGGTTTAAAAATATTAAGACAAAATTGTATAGAACAAATGGAAAAGGGGGAAATGTGCTGACTGCAGAAGCGAAGGCTGAAAGTTTGATTAATTAGCTGTATCTGTGAGGTTACCAGATTCAAAATCTTTGTGGCCTATTCATTTGAATTTGACAGTCCACATGGATTTGCGTCATTTTAGGTTGTTACTCTCTGATAGTCATGAATTCACTAAGCAGCGAATCCCCTTAGCGCAGAACAGCATTGGATGAGGTTTCGAGTGTAGTGCAGCATAGTTAAATGAACAATTGTAGCATGCTTAGTCATGTGCAGTGATTTAGAGTGATGCAGAGTGATGTGAAATGATGCAACGAGTGAGGTGCAGTGATGTCATCCTCACAATGTCCCACTAACTGTATATTACATTCCTTTCTTTGTCCAAATATCCCTAGTTCATGTTGTCACTCAGTCACTTTTAAATGAACAGTTGCATTGCGTCACATCAGAGCCATGTCACCATCCTCCTAATTTTCCAAATTAGTCAAACTGGTGAATGCATCACAGTGTGCCTTGTTGAATTTGCTACTTCGACACTGACATTTCATGAATAGGCAAATTACATGCACAATAATGTGGAGAGGTGCTTAAGTCCACAACTGTCATAAATGTCTGAATTTGTTGCAAATTTCCCCACATTGCAGAGCTTTTACTTTCATAAATAAGTGTGGATTCTCTTGCATTATGGGATGTATTATTCATACACAGGGACTGGCTATTATCCGAAAAATCTATGGCTTCTGCTTTAGACATATTAGAGGATACAGGTCAAAGCAAGACAGAGAATTGTTATTGCGCTTGCTCTATTTGCCAAAACACACAGGAACAGGAAGTGAAGAGGATTGCAACATCAGAAGAAATCATCAAGCTAGCGAGAACAGGAAGAAGCAGTGCTGGAAATCTTAAGGAAATCTTTGATTTTGCTTGTGAGGTGTTTTGGTTGGGCATGTTTCTTAAGGCCCTGGCAATGTTTATTCTATGCCACAGTTAGACCATTTATCCTACTTAGCAATATTTTCTTCTAATATTTTATCTGAAAACTTTTCACTATCACAGGGGTTTGTGCAATTTCAATGTAATTTAAGCACTTTTTACCTACACTGGAATGGAATTTTTCAAATCAGTTTCTCTAAAAGCTGATCACCACTTCATTCCTGACCTGGCATAAACCTTTGTTTAAAAATAATCCTATCAAGATTACGTGAAAAGAGTAGAGGAAGGTCTTTTACTTTTTAGTGTTATGTAAATATTTGATATAAAAATTGAGTTGAACAAAAGAAAAGAGAAAGCAGACATATCACCCTTTAGTATATATTCCCCTGAGCCTCTGTCTAGAATCTCAGGTATAAAGTAAAGCAGAAATTCTGTATTTTTACCTTGAGGGAAATAAATACATTACCATGGGTAGCAGGAAACCCATTCCCCCATGCACTAAAATAAAGAGCCTCTAACATTTTTAGAATTAAAGCTAAGATTAGGTCCCACAGCTGCAGTGCTATAAACTATCATCTTCATTATTCATAGGCCCAAAGCCAATTTATGTTTGCTGAAAATATCTATTTCTTATATACACTGGAAGGAATCTGTAATGGAGATATTTACAATAGTCAAAGGGCCAGATTCTCCCTCGTCCAAATGGGGGCGAATATGCCTTTGCGAAGGCATTTCCGTGAAGTGCATGAGGCACCGCTGAAATAGTCGCGAACGCGCTTCATGCACTTAAAGAACTGGCGAACAGAGTGGCCGCTCTGCTGCTCTATTCGCCTGTTCTTGAAGAACATGAAGTGCGTCCTCGACTAATTCAGCGGTGCCTCATGCACTTCACGGAAATGCCTTCGCAAAGGCATATTCGCCCCCATTCGGACGGTGGAGAATCTGGCCCAAAAAGTATTTCAACTCAAAAAGGCTGAAGAAACAGTGTATTTTTATTGATATCCCTGTTTACTCCTATTTACAAAGTGAATTTTATTGCCCAAAAGTGTTTGTCTGTCTCAGGTTGGGGTAAGCCATTATTCCCCATGGAGCCAGTCTTGTCACTTAGGCACAGTCAAAAAAGTCTTCCTGTTGAAAAAGCATATTGCTCTGTAACAGATTATTTTTGAATAGAAAAACACTACAAAGTGTGCTTCTGTAAACTGATCAATATTTATCAATAATGATTTTTTTTAGGGAAAATTTTTTTTCAACCCTATATATGAATCAGCAAAATCGAAAATTACAGGGAAATGAAAATTAACAGTAAAACAGGATAAAGGAATAAAAAAGGTTCAAATGGTGTAAATAATTGGCCCCCTAAAAGTCTTACAAGTCATTGCAAATAGACTCCCCACATAGACTGTAACTTTATCTTTTGGTAGATTGAGTTGCCTAGTGTCTTTAAAACATCAGCGACTTCTAATATATATATATGTATATAAAGCTGTCTGCTCCTGGTCCTATCCCGTCTTTTATTTCCTCCTAGATGAGGAGGAAAATAGCATTTTTTTCAGTTCAGTCTATCAAAACTGAACTGATTATCTTTCTCTCTCTTGAAATTTCAGCTATTAACAACATTATATTGTAGCTGCCACCCCAGCTCGTTGACTAGGAGATAGTATTCCACATACTCTTTTACACTGAGGCCACAACTGATATTTTGTTATGGATTTGCTGCATATAGTTAATACAAAATGGAAGTAATCCATGACAAAAGACACAATCATAGATATCTACAGATGGTCATGTGCAACACTATATGTGTCCTTAGCCTTGTAGCTCACAAATTCTGATGTCATAATTAATGTATTATAGCAAGGATTAGGCAACCAAGAAATGTTAAAACTGCCATATAAACTGGTGTTTATAAATTATAATTACAGAACTTGTTACTTGTTAAAAAGAAGTCAGAAGGACAGTGGGAAAAAAAGAGCAACTCCTTATCAAAAAAGGCAAGTAGATGCAATGCTAATAACACATTTATGCAAGAGAGGGAAATACATGCAGCAGGGGCCAATTTACCATAAAGCCATTGCAGGCTGCCGAAAAACTGCCAGTGGGGGGGGGGGGAGTCCTAAAGCAGCCTTCACCTGCTAGAAATTGGTAATTTCCAGTAAAGATTTTGCACTAGGGCCCGTAGCAGTGAATGTACGCTACTGGTCTGCAGCAAGAATTTCTTTATTAGTTCATTTTAATTCATTTTATGTGACTTGAATTAGCAAAGTTCACCGAAAGACAACAGTTCAATTTTATGTACGCAGAAAGGGAAATGGAGCAATCCCTCTAATAAGCAGAATGAACTTTTTCTCTTCCTAAGCAATACAATGTCCCATTGGTTGCTTTAATTGAGTGGGCATCGTTCATCCATCTTTCATAACAGCTTTGTCAATAGCTGATTATTCTGTCTCCTGCCATGTGTATAGTTAGCTTCCAAGTTTATATATTTAGAGGAGTTGCTGCTCTTTGAAGAAGACAAAATGGTTCGCTACCTATAGATTTCCTTTCAGTCATGACAAAAAGGTGACCGAGAAACACAGGAGTCTTTGAATGTAGGAGTTTGGATTAAAGGATTATCAAACAGATTTGTTATCTAGACTTTTATGTGGGCTGTTCAGGATCAGATGGGAATAGAAATATTGCACAGATGGGATCCAAAAAAACTGACCCAAACTTGCACTATTGTATTCCCAACAATCTCTAATTACAGCAACACACAAGAATGAGAGATTTGAAAGGGCAGGTGACGGGACAGAAGAGAAACCTGTTCGACTTAAACAGCACCGGATCCCTCACCATCAGGGCTGATGTAGATCAGCCTGACAGCTAATTAGGGTAGACATGAATTTTTCCAATGTAACAGATGTTCGCTAATCAGGCCAGATTTGGAGCCCTTGCGCCAGCAACATTTCATGCACAATTTAACTATCTAAAAGGAATAAACTACTTAATGCATTGTACTGGAGGCACAGCTGTTTCACAATCAGAAAATTTGCTGTCAAAGATGTTCCCTTTAAAACTGACATGTTTTTATATAACTCTAATGGAGTGTTTATAATGTATTAATAGTTGTCAGCAAGTGCTGCTGTCATCACCCAGAAGTAAAACATTTCTGAAGGTATATTAAAAGAAACAGACTCATTTCTATTCTGCAAAATCCATTCAGATCATTTAACTGTACGGAAGAAAGGACGATTTAAAAAGCATTCTGTTTTTTCTTTTTTTCTCCCGCCCCCTTTATTTTAAAACAAAGTTAAATTCTCAGAAAAGTGTGAAAAGAAAAAAACAATAGCCCATCACAAGAATGACTGTGGAGAAAAAGATAATTAAAACAACAATAACTAGATACAAAATACTGTATATATAAAAATCGTTAACAATATACAATACAGGGCTTCCCGAAATAGCAGTTTCTAACAATGCTATTTCTGATTTGTGAATAAAATTACATTAGTGCCAGCAGCCTGAACATCACCTACCTCAATAATAAAATTATTAGTTTTTATTTGTCTTTACTAACATGTGACGCTATGCTGTTATTTTTTAGTGATTACATAAATGGGACAAAGCAGTGCAAACCTTGACAAAATGTAAAAAAAAATACTAGGTAAGGTGTTGGACTGGCCACAAGGGCACAGGGAAATTTCCTGGTTGGCCCAGGCCTCAGTGGTCCCTCCTGAAGTTTCAGACTGCACCATTATGTCATATTCCTGAAGGTGGAGTAAAGTAGGGGATTAGAAATAAAAAGGAAGGTTACAATAAAATCATAGGGACTAAAGAGGATAACAAAGAGACAAAAAATCTTTTGTCTAGTGGGTTCCTGATCTCTGGTTTTCTGGTAGGTCTCATCACTCCAATTCAACACTGTATGAAAGAGAATTATATACCATTTACATTAATGTTCATGTTTGTGTATATGTTTTTGTGTGTTACTTAACTGAAATAATTGTTTGAATTACATATCATTTGTAGTAATATGTAATATATTTCAACTATTGTAACCTCCATTTTCTTCTTAACTAGATCCTACAGGATATTTCAAGCAGAGTACTTTCTTGCTCTGCTGTTGTCCAGGGGGACATTTTAGCATACAGTCCCTTGCTCCCCTTTTGGTGTGTAAAGACCAAGCAATCCAAGAGCAGCATATGAGAGACCAGAAATTGGAAAGTTGCTTGAAGGAGAAGATGAAGCAATAGTCTTTTTAGGATGGGTATGATGGCCGCATGCTCCCATGGTTCTAGGGAAGTGACAAATAAGATGGAGAAGTTGAAGGTTTTTGTATGGTAAGGACAGGGGAAATTGTTTAGATAAGATTTGACAGAATGGAACCAAGAAGGCATGTGGTCAGGTGCTAAAAGCAGAGAAGTGCAGAGAACTCTTCTAGATAGGCACTCTAGATATGATATGAATAAGGATAGTATGAGTATGCCATGCCAATCCAAATTGGAATTTTTTTTTTGTGTTACTGGTCCTTTAAAGGGAATTTGAAGGTTATCATTAGCTGCATTTTCATGATGGACGGCTGTTAATTTTTAGCAGCCTTTTTTACCATAGTGATAAAGCCACTTGATACATTTTTTGCCGCATTGGTATTATTTTTCACATATGGCTGCCCATTCATTTAGTACTGCCATTGATGTCATTTGAAAATCAGATGTCAGGAGGTTTATCATTACAAATGTTAGCAGTCAAATTGTTGAGTCATACCATTGGCAGCACAATAAAAGTGAATGGGCAGCTGAGTGAGGCATTTTCCTACACATCAAAATTACATTTTAAAGGGCATTCAGCCCATTTAGTGGCTGTGTGCAAGCAGAGATAGGGGAGCTTATTCATGAAAGTCCAAAACATGTGAGTACAGGTCCGAATTCACACCTGATTTATAAGTGCTTCTATGATTCTGTCCTGCAGAGGTGCTAAAAGTATAAACAAGCCTTCTCTTGTTTGATGTATGGTCCAATTAATTGTATCAGGCGTTGTCCCTGAATTTACATAGGATAACCCTTTGAAGGATTACGGAAGGTCACAGTCATTGTCATCAACATTTCTATATCAAGCAACTCTCAGCAGAATGCACAGAGGCAAAACAACAACACATTTTCAAATGAAATAAGCAAATAATATGGCAGAACCTTTGTAGATTTACTGCAATTAAAAGAATATGCAGGACATGTTCTGCTTTTTACACACTTAAATAAACTTTATTATAGCAAAACAGAAATTATTAGCAGTAGGATAAACTATTCCTATCTCAGTGTTGATTAGTTTATCTTTTTCAGTAGGGTGGAATTCATAAACATACACAAGCCAAATTAATTTATTTTACAGGAATAAACTTCTTAAAGGTCTTGCACTTGTAATAATTACACTGCCCTAAGGATAGTAATCATCAGACTTTTCACATAGATTATCTCTTTTTGAAAAATAAGCCATTCCTTTTCTCATGCCTTCTTCTTTAATTAAGTGCTGTGATTCTGTCCTTGTGCCTACCCTAACCCACTTGTTCAACTCTTCCTTGTCGTCTGGAACTTTCCCTTCTTCGTTCA
>JAKJJM010005749.1:0-11810 GCA_021901965.1 Pipa carvalhoi
TTTTATATATATATATATATATATATATATATATATATATATATATATATATATATATATATAGAACATTCTATAATACAAATGCACCGTTTACAATAAGGAAAGCATAAGCTACTCTTCAGTTTACAGTTTGTATATTTTTTTGGATCGACAACTGTATACATGTGAAGAGTTAAAACTACCTTGATTATTGTAGCACCTTGTTCAACATCCCATATGTGTTAAACGTATACATAATGATTTATGTTTTTATTTCTTATTTAAGAATAATCCATTATACTACATAAAGTCTCCATTTAAAATTAAATGTCAGTAGTAGCTTTACGCTCATGTATTTATCCAGTCTTTATGTTTAATAACATGTTTGCAAAAGGTTTTCTTTTATAAACCTTATGCTTAAACAAATTATGCATAATCTACAATCACTTTCACTTCTGGGTATATGTAAAGTGGCAATTTAATTTTGATTATTTCAGTCATGAAGATGTCAATTTATTTATCATTTTTTTACCCAATCTTTCCCACCTATTAATTTGAAATTGTAGCCTGATGCTACTTTGCAATTGGAGAAATATCCTAGCCTGTTCAGTTAATCAGGTTTATTATTAATTTTCTGGTATCTTATATTCCCAAATTGTTGATACATTTCCTTAATCAAAACATATTTTATTTTCAGTTCTATTGCTATGCTTCTGTCAGTTTTTTGTAGTTTTCTAGTATTTTTCTATTTTTTAAAGTAAATGTTACTTCTCTGTTGTATTTTTTAAATGTAAAATAAAATTCAAATTTACAAAATTAGAAAAGAGGCGCCATACGTATTATCAGTTTTTAAACAGATGTTCAGCAAAGGCATAAATGTAGGCATGGTTTCAAATGATGTGTAGTGCCACTCTATTCAAGGGTATGAAAAAAGGGAGAAAAAAAACAGAAAATGCAAGGGAGTGAAATAAAATAAAACAAACAGAAAAGCAGTATAAATTAAAGTCCATAATAATATAGAAGTCAGTCTATGGAAGTACTTGTGCTGTCCCCATGGGTTGGTATTCTGCCCAGATACCAGGATAAAGATTATGGGGTGTGTATCTGATGAAAGTATATCTGGATTGGAAGTGGAGGCACAGATGTAAGGTAGGTATGCACTCATAACAACAGGCTTGAAATAATGCTGATCCCAATGGAAATAAGGTTTGCAACTGCTCTCTTTTTGCAGAAAAATTATCCAGCAATCTTTCCAGGATAGTACAAACCATGAATGTTGCATCAAGCACATACATCACCAGAAACACATGTTGTATCATATGCATTGTATCTAACAGATGTTTCCAAGTCTGATTCATCTGGACATGAGATCTGAATAAAAAACTAGACGTAACTATCATGCTAAGCCAAATGGATTTTTTCTTTTCCTTGGAAGAACTAAGGTTTATAAATATAATGAATACATGTATATTATTGGCAGCTTCAATTGATCAAATTGATTGCCAGTTTGGGCATGTATGAACTGCTTTGATGTTAGCTTCAAGCAAGATATCCTTTAATCTGATGAAAGTATGGTGAGCTATTCTACTCTAGAGATCCAGCCATTTGAAGAAATGAATTTTCATTTATCAATGAGACTGCTTATTTTGTAGATGACCTCAGACAGGTTTTCTGATCATTCAGCCACAGGTTTCATTTCTTGGACCTCTCACATTTTGTTTTTTCATTTGGGTACGTGTCTGATTGTTGAAGAACCTCGCCCTTTGCCTAATGTATAAATAAATTTGCTTTGTATAATCTAAATATTTTTTTTTTCAATAAAACTTATATATTGATATAATAATATACATATTCTAGATGTATGTATTGGAAAATACAACGAAAAATCAAATGTATTTTATTTTATTTTTTGCTTACCTGTATCTGTGAAGCATTGCCTGCCTCTCCTTGTGCAAATACTAGGGAATAAAAATGCAAAATGATTTGATCAGATATTCTGTAATGACTTTTAGCATAAATAGGCAAAAGTAAAATTAATTATAGCTGGAAAATCTTTTAAGGAGGGAAGAGCAAAAGAAGAAGCAGCATGAACAGCAGATAAAATCTATGGGGTATTTTTATAAAGCTTTCCGTTGATTTTTATAGGATCATAAACAACTTTTTGATGTAAAACTGTGCATCAAAAAGTAACATTGGCATGGCAATAAGAGCTTTTTTAATTAAAAAAAACACTGTTTCTCAAACATTAAGTGGTCAAAAAACTTTTTCAACTTTTATAAATTCCCCCCTAATTCTAATGTACTTCTAAATGCACGCACTCTATTATGTGTCAGTGTAAATTTAAGACGTAATAAGGACATAAAGGGGAATTCATCAACAGAGGCAATCTCTCTAGAGGTCTAGTAACCCATAGCAACTGTTTTATACACTGGTACAGGGAAACTAGAATTCTGAAAGTAAAATTCTGATTGCTTGCTATGGGTGCTCTTTCAGGAAGACCTGTATACTTTTATTTTTGATTTAGAATTACCAAGAAAATGGTAATTGTAATTTTAAACACAGGTGTTATGAATTAATGAGTGCTTCTTTTTTCTATATATATGCCTGTGGTATTATGTGTTTTCTATGCACCTGAGGAAGGGCAGAGTGACTCCACCCCGAAACGTTGTGTTTTGTTTTGGAGATGTTATCCACACAATAAAGTCCATCAGCTATTTGGATGCCTACCTTTTTTTCATTGTTACTAATTCAAGGTTGGGGTACCTTTTTGGCTCCTTTATCGGCCAGGAATTCTTCTAGTTTCTACTTGGCAGTTGCCAATTCGACAAGGCGTAATGCACTGAATTCACCTCTTTGAATTCGTCACATCAAAGTGGCAAATTAGGGGGTTGATGGCAGGGCTTCATTGTGGCATAAGGCGACTATTCATTGAAAAGTAACAATGGTGACGGCAACTAAAATAGTCTACTACTGAACATGAATTAGGGACAATGTGTCATACAATCAGAAGCATTATTCAATTATATACAGTTAGTGGGATATGGTGAGGATGACGTCACTGCACTTCACTGGAGGAATTCACATCACTCCACATGACTTCACATCCAACTTTGCCACATTACACATGCAGCTGCATACGTAGCAAAATCTATCCGCAGCTTTATTAATAAGGAGAAGTGAATTTGTGACTACCTTGGCGATGCAACTTAAATTGTAGCAAGGTGAATTCATCCTTTACTCAATAAGGCCCTTAGCATTTAATTAGTTTTAATTCATTAAAGTAATGAATGCATCACTTTTCCTAATAAACAAATACAGACATATTTCTAGCTTGGCACAGTTGTCCAATAAAGTGCATTACAGGAATGTATCTTACCAGATTTTGCAGATAGAATCTTGACTTTCTCTGGGCATTACTTGTCCAAAGAGGTAATTTCTGCCTTGGCTATCATAACAGCAAGATTTCACACAACGCATCCTTTCCTCATCAAAGTATGGTCTATCTGGAGGGCATTTTGGGTAACATCCTAAATAGATAAATCAACCATATTAAAACACACCTATGTGAGCACCTTAATGTTGTTACATTTCACAACTGTTTGCTTTAAGATACATTACATTACTTGTATTTGTATATATAGGTATATTGTTTGCAAAACAATAAAGGTGGAGTTTTCTTAGCTATGTAATTTATACTCGTTTAAATATGCACTCAGTTTTACATAATTAAATCCATACTCTGCATTGACAAGGTTTAAACTAAGCAAACCCAGTCTGTGGCTTATAGACTGCTCAACATATTTCCCTACCCATGGTTTAAAATCCAGTGATCCCAAGCAAAATATTTGCCTTGAAGCAAATTGTGAAACTCTCTTTCTGGGGAAATCTTCTTGTGCAAGCAAAGAAGGTGTAGTTTTAGTTTTACTAATAAGCTCATTTACTTGTGTTATAAAACTGTTTCCACTAGTCTTGCAGTACTAGTTTATTTTGACTTTTTTGAATCATTTCACTGTTCATCAATGCTTTTTGACAGTCCACTGGACTCTCTGATTTTTTTTCTATCTTACATAGGACCGAAAAGAAATAGTTATTATTGAAAAAGATCAATACTGATAAGTATCGATCAGTTGAAACCAGCACACTTTGCAGTGGTTTCAATAAGGTTGCACATTTATTTCATACAAATATTGATATCAATGTTCTTTTCCAACTATGGCTAAGTCACAGGACCAACTCCACAGGCAGTAATGGGTTTTCGCCAGCCTAAAGTAGGGACACATTTTTGGTCAAAAAACCTTGAATTCACAATTTTATAAATGGGTGAAAAAGGCAATATTGACATATTTCCATTATTTCACCAGCATTAATTGGTCAAAAAAGAATCTTTCAACGTTTCTAAATATCTCCCATTGTGTTGGAGTCGCATCACAAAGTGTTTAATTCCAGAGGAAGCCCGGCTGTGTTTACATGTAGTGCAACTTCAAAATGAATAATGTTTAAATAGACTAAAAGGAAAACTGAGAGTGACAGAAATAAAACCAAAAACTGACAATACAATCCCCTTATGTTTACTTTCACTTAAGGGCATATTTTTTACTGAGAGAAATAACAGTTTTGCCCATTTCTGTTTCATCCATTTGCTCATTTTTCCATGTTATTTCATAACATATGCAAAAAGGTCAAAAATTTCAACCTCTTGAAAAGGTGAGGCAAAAAGGTAAAAAATTTCGACCTTTTTGAAATTTCTAAATTTCGATGTTTTTGACCTTTTTGCCTGTTTTTTGGCCATCTTCATGGCAAAAAGATAAAAAAATTTAATTTTCAACCTTCAAGCCCGTTTTTGCAGTGAAAAACGGCGAAAATGTTGAAAAAAATCATTTCTGACTTTTGTAATTTTCACCCTTAGGGTGATGTATCTTCATAATTTTATGCTGACAATTTACTTTCCTTGTACTATGTTAAGCACTTTTCCCATGACTGTACAAATTGTCCTTTACAAATAAAATTGTACATATATACATATCTATTTGGATGTTGATTGCTACAGCTGTTCTGAAAATAATACAGAAATGTGGAAAAATTAAAAAGAATAATGGAGTTTGTAAGAGTAATGGAGGCTTGTAGCCAAAATATTTGAAAAATAAGCAAAAAGGAAAAAAGTAAAAAAAAATTAAAAAAAAAGATAATGCAAAGTACAATTAAATAATGATAAAAAAAAAAGCATGGAGTCAAACTATGTACAGTTATTTTTTGGTTGAAATTCTTTACCTTCTAATCCCATTAGGTTGTAGTAACATATTCCACTTGGATTTCTGCAGGTCTTCATGCATGGAGCACCACATGCCTGGTAGTGCCATTCACATTGTCCTTCAAGGTTGTAGTAGTCACAGAACACAGCTATTTTGGGAAAACATTTTAATTAATATATACAATTATCCTGATAAGTACTTTATTAAATTTGGTAAGCAAACTATGATTATGATAAAGACAAGAACTTAATAGAGGCAAGCTAATATAGTTTTGTTATTTTGAAGCACAATCCATATTTATCTACATATTTTTATTCAATAATATGAATAAGAGCTACCACATCACTTCCTCTACTTATGTACAATTAGATATATTTTTATAGATTCCAAATAGTTTTCTCAGCATCTTAGCTATCAAGTAAATGGCAGAATGTTTTCTTGTCTACAAATGGGGCATTATCACTGGCAGAACACTTTACAGTGAATGAATGGCATCAATGGCACTGCTAAGTGCAGGATTAGTAGGTCACTTCACTAAATGCTGGTATCCCCAACTGGGGTGAATTATATTCCTAGGAACTACACCTTTCATACTCCTCAATGAGATATAAAATGCCACTCTATTCCTCGTTATTGTGGCACCACTGCTAAACCCTATTAGAGAAGCTAATCTGATATGTCTACTTACTAAGGGAAATGCTCTTAGTATACAGTCCTGTTAACAACCCATGTACTCACTAACTAGCTTCCTACTGTGTAGAGTATATAATGCTAATAATGTATATAATGCATGGCTTCTGTAACTTGTCATAATGATCTTGCTGTACAGGTATATACCTCTTATGACTTTTGCTCAATATATTTCAAATTATACAGTTGGTTGCTAAAATTAGGGATTATGATTAAAACTAAAGATTTTAGAAATGTTCAGGCATTGTTGTGTGTCTTCAAAGCATAAGCATTTGAAGTTCAGCCACTAAAACTTAATATTGATAATATACTTACGACAGAAATCAGGGGTTCTCCATTGAATACAGGTTCCAGCCTCACTACATGCTTGGGCATATGCAGCTATGGCAGTGCAGAGACACTCACAGTCTCCACCTGTATCACAGGCACAGGCATCATTAATACATGCCTTATAATATGGATCAGGGTTCAGCTGTAAAGGGTAAAATATTATTATTAAGATTATGTAAAAAAAAATCTGTAAAATCTAGGAAATGTCTTCAAAACTGAATAGTGCACAATGTAAAAAATATTACTACCTTAAAAAATGCAGACTGAGCAGAAGTTAATAGAGCAACCTACACACAAAGTGAGTACCTTGAGTCTCACAAAATGTGCTTCATTTGTATAAATCTGATATGTATTAAAAAAATACAGACAAGTACAGTCAAGAGGAAACCACATGCATTGAGAAACCTTCCTAGATTTTAAGGATTTATCTATTAAAGTAACTGTAGTGCAAAACAAATCATTAGTAGCTTAGATTAAGGTCTGTGTAAAAGAAATAAAATGCTTGAATTATGGGAACAATAATGCTGGATTATTATAAAATGAATGTATCCAAAATGACACTGAACTTCCTCAGTAATGGAGCTATGAATTGAGATGTTACACTAAAACCAAACGATCAAGAGAAATCTATTGGTGAAAACATTATGACACTGATCAAACCAAATAGGTTGGGGTGCAATAATAATGTCTAGTAAAATGTTTCTACTTACGCGAGCATGACAAGCAGAAAATTTGGTACTAATGATAGCGCTGCATTTTTTTTCTGCCCACGACTTCCTGTATAAGTTGGCTGAACAAGAATCCACAACTTCCAGAGCAGCTGGGCAGCTTGGGGAAATTTTCCAGCTGTCTCCAAATTCAATAACATCTGCAACCACTGCCAGACTTCTGGTAGTAAAGTCATTGATAGAATTTCCGTCATAGTTTCCACACAGTCCACAAATTTTACCCTTTGAAAAAAAAAATGGATGCAGCATTTATTAGAAAAAAAAGTTGGCCAAGAATCTAACATGGATCATCGTATGTATCATCTAGTATTATTTTTATGACAGATATGGATTCATAACAAAATAAATACATTCGATCTGATCTTTCATTATAAGAGGTAAAAAAAAAGAGCTTTTATACTGTGATTTTAATGAAAGATTGTCTTTTTGACCTTACCTGAAAATCTGGCTGAAGTTTAATATAAATCGTGGTTTTCTTATCCCATACCAAAACTATTCCATTCAGAGATTCAATCACCGTATAGATACCCATCTGGTGCACTTTAAATGGCACATAGTTTCCAACATCTCTTTTAACGACTTCAAATTTCTCTTCGGCGAGTATCAGTTCATAGTTCTGAAACGTATTTATATTGTAAATGATGAGGAAATGTAAATAGATGGAATGATAATTAGATACAAATATGATAAAGAAACAGATTGGAAAATAGATAAATCCATGTCATCTTGCTTAAGGCTGGGGTCACACTAGCTGATTTTCAGCTGAGCTTCAAAAATAGTCTCCATTGTTTCCTGTGGAATAATGCACACAGGTTATTGTGTTTTGCTAGATAGTCCATAATGAGCCTAATTAAAAAAGGCTATTGTGTCTTGCAAATAGACAATAATGAGCCTAAATAAAAATACTCAGCTGAAAATCAGCTAGTGTGACCCCAACCTAAAGCTTGTCTCATTCATAAAATCTAGTTATTTGAACTAATAAATAAGACTTGAGGGAAAATTTGGTGTCACTTGGTGGTCAAATCAGGGTAAGTCAGAGCTTCCAAATACAGTTAGGTGGTAAATAAAGTGTGTTTTAGTTTTTGGTTAAGGAAGGATGGCACCACTTATTCAATAAATCAATCAAGTAGCAATTACTTACTCCAAGGAAGAATTTGATGGACTTTGAGCAGGTGGTTCCTGTGGTACCACAAGGAATATTTTCAGTGATGATACGGAAAGTTCCATTGGTGGGATCCCCACTACAGAAATCCTGTCGTAAAAATAAAACCACATTTATATGTTAAATTAAAGGTGCTATAAAAGCAAGCATTTCTTTGCAAACTCATTACAGGATCGCATAAAATAACAAAGACATTCTAATACATTCCTGATCTCAGTTCCTGAGATCATTGACTCCTTGTCAATAATTTTCTAAAGATTTTTTTGCCAATGAAATAGAAAACATAACTTTATTAGATAGCAGCAGTTATTTTCCTCTTTAAAACCACAATAAATGCATTGTGATTGAAATTATATTTTTCTGAAAACACCAGCTCCATGTCTCTACCAAGGTACAGTAAAGATGCCCTATTACTGGAGTACATAGACATGTTATTTGTCCATTTAAAGCTCTAACATAATAAAACAAAGTGATTTATACCTGGGCCAGGGTATATTCACAGTCTCCATTGAAACTGTACCACTTGCTGTCAAATGTGAGATAGTGACCGTCACCATAAACTGAGCAACTTCCCAAACATGTTTCGTTACTGCATTGCCACATTCTGTTTTCACATATGCTAAAAGAAATTGAATTTTTAAAGTCATTGATATGGATTTATAGAATGAACAGAAAAGCGAGTTCCAGAACAAATATACTATATTAAGAAGTTAGAATGTAAATATGAACTAATATCTGTATTTATTTCATAACGAAGAAGAGTTACCATGTCCTGCACGCAGATCTGATTGTAGACCCTGGAGTGTAGGCTTCATTGTTATGAATGCAGGGACACTGGTCCTCCCTTACACACCCTCCGTTGCCATCTGCTATCAGCCCTTCAGGGCACATGCAGCCAGACACACACTGAGAGCTATACTGTAAGGAACATTACAAAATAAGATTAGATAACAGATTATAAATCAAATTACAGATTAGAAAAACATCACTTATTCTGAAAGTCAACAGAATACAGATAGAATAATGTAAAACGTTTGTTTGCAATGGATTGGCACCATTTAATAAAGGCAATAATGCAACAGTATCACTTTAAAGTACAAAAAATGTTAGGCAGTTGTACAGAGCCAGCAATACTCAAATTATGTATTATTATAATAATTGTTCAGAATTTTTACTTTAAAATTAGCTTTTAATAAAATGCAGGCGCTGGTAATCCAAGTTTTTTTTTATTTTCTCATTTCTTAAATATTTTCCTCCTCTCTAATGTTATCCATTTTAATGAACATGGCACTGGAATAAATGGAAATTAAACGTGGGACTGATCTGAAATGAAATAAGACTAATAATAAAATCTAACCATAATCTAAATAAGTAAATCTAGTATCCATTGAGTGTGGGACATACAGCAGTTTGACTGCCACCTATAGGTTTGGTAAAGAATTTTAGCCCTGCAGGTCTACATGCAGGTATATGGCCTACATGATGATGACCTCCAACCTCTTGTGTCAACCACAACCTGGCACTTAAAGTGATGTATCCTTGAGATATTATACTTATATGGTGTAATGTACTTTTCCCATGTCTGTATTATATTTGTATTGCTGAATTGTGCAGCGCTGCGTAAATTTGTGGTGCTTTATAAATACAATTATACATACATACATGATGTTTTTTTACCCTCTTGTATCTACATGGTAATTGGTTTCCATCGGTTGAACTTGATGGAATGAATGCCTTTTCTAAACCATTCATATTATGTTACTATGTAAAAACTCATACATATTCCATTTAGAAGACTACATTTTAAATGTAGCCGTTAACATCTATTAATATATACAATAATCTGTTTGTATTTAATTTACTTACACAGCTCATATCAAGTGTCTCGCAGCTCTTTTGACACTCTAAACCTGTGGCACTTGCAGTTTGGTTGGAGCAGTCAAAATACACCATTGGGGCATCACACACTATGAAGAACAAGTAAGAATAAAATGTTTCTCATATACTGTACTTCATATACTTAAAAGTGACCAAGTTAGGGTTTCTAAGGCAGACCTATTATAAGATACTCTGCCTCACACCCTGCCCCTATTCCCAGTGCTTGTCTGAGCACTTTTCAAATCGAAAAACATCCAGCAATAAATGACTATGCATTCACAAAGCTCACCCCACATTAGAAAGAATTATTGTCTTGCTACTTGTAAAAAAAAATAAACATTGATATTACACACACATTAATGTTACATGTTAAAATTTCCAAAAAGTAAGATTTTTTTGTTTCATAACTATTATAGAATATTTACCTTTAAAAAGTTCAAGCTGTCCAAGCTGTCCAATGCAGTCAAGTTTTCCCATAAGGCAAGTACTACATAAAAAAAAAATCTTGATTTTATAAACTTTATACAGAAACATCCTTCACACACATATTTCATTACTCTTGATTTTGCAAATTAGCTTGTAGTTGACATACAACGGTACAAATTATTATAGTGATGACACCATTATAAAATGATACATAAATACATGCGCAAAATGCAGTCTGATTGCAGGATATTGTATGCGTATTAAATAGATATAAGCAGTAGCTACAGGAAGCAGTAAATGGAACGAATATATAAACTAACTCGATTAGCTAATAGATCAAATTGAAATATTTGTATAGTAAACGTCTTAGGGCGAAATTTACTAAAGCTGAAAATTATTTTTTTTACTTTTTCACCCGTTTTTTGTCCGAGAATCATGCAAAAAAGGAGTGAAAAGGTAAAAAATTATGTTTTTGACCTTTTTGTCCCTGTTTTTTGCCCAAAAATCAGGGTCGAAAAGGTTGAAAACATCATTTTCGACTTTAGTAAATTTCACCCTAAGACTTTTACTATACAAATATTTCAATTTGATTTATTAGCTAATCGAGTTAGCTTATATATTGCAGTTCCATTTACTGCTTCCTATAGTCATTCTTAATGGTTTCCATAACCAGCAAAAGACTGGCAGTGGTAGCCCCCTCTATCACAATGCAGCCCCTGCGACCCCCTCCAGAACAGGACAAAAATAGATATTTACTGCGATCCAGAAGGGGTTCTGAGCAGGGAAACTGCAAGGTTAGCTTGCAGAAAATGAGGTGTATCAGAGTGTCCAGCCCCTTTGGAACCCCAGACCCCCATAGTTACACTACTGTTTCCTATCCCTCCTCTTTAAGATGAAAAAAAAAACAAACTTACCATTTGACTTGAGATTCATAAAATACTTGTTCTGGTAACACTGCTGTGCCCTTGTAATAACAGGGACATTCACTAAGCTGCACACATCTGCCATTATCATCCAGATAAGTTCCAGCTTCACAAACACATCCATCAACAGGCACAAAGGAGATAGTGCATGTGACATCAGGCTCACTTAGGGAACGGCAGGTGGGCTGGCAGGTTGTTATATTATAGCTGTATGTCAGTGTGCTTGGGCAGCTGGTAGCGTATGAATCTGGAGTTAAATTAAAAATGATTAAAATGCATTAAAATGCTGAACTTAATCCACATAATTTCTCTATTGCTAAGTCTAGAATGTCTTTTTATGGCATGGCCGCCGTCAAGGCATTATTGCCGGGAGTCTTATAAGGGGCCCTCGATCTTATAAGGGGCCCGCAATGTTTTTGTTAATGCAAAAGTTTATAGAAAAGTT
>JAKJJM010005765.1:0-12012 GCA_021901965.1 Pipa carvalhoi
TATCTTCAAAGGACATATAATACTCCGGGTGGGGTTTCCGCACAACTTTGCCCTCCCCCACCCTCACATCAATGGCATACAGGCGTGGCTCAGGGGTGTACTTGTTCACCAATTTCACATTATGGCGCTGGATGGTGCGCCCGTACCACCATGTTTATAGAATTGATTCCACATGCTCCTTGTCCCTAGTCCGTCTCTGGGCATCAGCCTGCACCAAACAGAATTTGTCCATATCAAATTTCTTTATTATGGCGGAAGTCGCCCACTCCTCCAGGTGGTCCGCCACATAGTCATACACATGCGGAGCAGCGGAGGGCATGAAGTACCCAGTTTTTGTTCACCATTAACATGTATTTTATGCATATCAATTCAAAGAGAATAGCACTCGTTTAGGTTGAAGTTTGGGAAAGTGCATATTGCATGTGGATCATACTAATTCTCACACCTGTAGAAAACAGTGTTCATGCAGCTTTCATATGCAGGTAGAGGAGCTTGGAATAAAGGAGGACTGAACTAAAAAAAAAACTAAGATTCTGCAAGGCCAAAGATATATGGATTCTCATTAAACTACTGCACAAGGGTGAAAGGCTGTTTGTGGATGCTGAAAGTTGTAGTTTAGCAACAGCTGGGAGTGCCACAGGATTTCCATTACTATCCACTAAGAGTTAAAAGAAAGAATTTTATAATAGCAAAATTCTTTATACAGAAAATTATTTGAGTATATGTCCCTAAATCTATAATTATGTAATACATCTGTTTGCTAAAACTGCAGCAGGAAAATAACCAATAATGTCCAATCTCAAACTAAAAATCTTAGAGCCGACATTCTTACATAAATCTCTCTTGTTATCCAACTGGATTGTGGCATTCTGCTATGAAAGTGCATTTTTGATTGAAATATTTCAGTTCTAAGCATTAGCTTTAAAACAATCCCCACTCTGGTATCATGTGGACCAGCATGCAGCTCCAATGAATAAAACAAAGGGATGTAACAGGACTCCATAAAGCACTGTCAACAAGGGAACAGGGCCCTGAGGAGTTAGACTACTAACAACAAATACCTTTCAAAATCACACTTCCTGCTTCTTTATCATTCCTGCAACTTTGTAGCCCAGTAGTACATGGACAGATATCCCTTCTCAGTAATTAAGAATGGCAGCTTAAACAAATACTGCAGACTCCAAATTAGTAAGTAAGCAATTAGGAAGTAAGATATAATTGTAACAAATAATTCCAAAAAGGATCGCACTTTTCCTTTAAAGCATACAAAAATGAGATATACCAAAATTTTGGTCTTTATGAAAACAGACTGGATGCAATGGCAATGGTAGTTTGGTGCAGTGACTTAATCAGAGGCCATCCGCAAATGGTAAACAAAAAAGTCCAAAATGTTGTAAAACTTTAATCTTTTTAATTAAAAGTATGTAAGATAACTTACACTCAGTTGATAAGTCCAAACTTTAAAAGGCACTAGTAGTGCAAGGTAGCTCCTACGCATTTCGCCCCAGATGGGCTTCCTCAGGGAGAAATAATTGTAATAACTGTAATAACTCAAAAGCTGCCGCTACATAAAGGAAAAAAAAACCCGCCAAAATGAACTGGAAATGGCGTCATAAGGGGTGGGGCTAAGGTGGAAATGATGTCATAGGGGCGGGAGAGAAAAAACAGGAAGTGATGTAGCAGGAACTAATGTCACAGGAAAAAAAAGGCAGGAAGTGATGTCACAGGAAAAAGAGGGAAAAAAGCAGGAAGTGATGTCTCAGGGGAAAAAAAATGTAAACATACAGCAGAACCTTAGAGATAAAGGATAAATATTAAACGATAAAAAATAATTTCAAGCACCATGTTGAGTGCTAAAAAAGGAAAAATAAAAGCATACTACTGTGAGTGTGAGAAAACAAAAAAAAAAAAAATAGATATATTAAAACTTGGTTTTGGAGAAAGAAGAAAATAGATAGTCAGCAACAAATGATACATATGTACATTTAAAAGGTAATTTAAATATACTAGGACCAGGCCACATAATTAGCGATATAGACTATATATAAAAAAAAAATATGAATGTCTAAAAAGACCACAAATTAATATCTCTGTTAAGTCCATCCAGTGCTAAAGTCTTCAGTTCAAAAATCCACTTGGTTTCTTTCTGTGATAAGATCCGCTGATGATCCCCCAGCCTCTCAGAGACTGGAATCTCCTGTATGGCAAAGAAGTTTTTAAGGAAACAAGGAGAAGTTCCATTGCATTTTTTGAAGTGTTCCTTGAGGGTGAATCTAGATGTACTGTTGCCATTAATGTTATTGTGTTCTGCAATTCTTGTCATTAATTTTCTGCTGGTTCATCCTATATATTGTTTGCCACAAGTGCATTCAGTGCAGTATACGACATTCTGTGTATTGCAGTTCAGATGTCCTTTAACCTTACATTCCTTATTAGTAGTCAGGGATTTCAAGGACTTGGTGACATGTATGTTAGAATGTTTGCATGCCTTGCATTTCTTGCATCCAAAGAAGCCATCTGGAATAGTGTTGTCAGGCGTGCGCCCCCGAAGCGTGACTGCGCGTGCGCGTGATGTAGGCGCGTCGCTGTCACATGATCGCAAGGAAGAAGTACTGGTAGCACGTGACTGCGACGGGCGCGCACATACACGAGGGGAACGCCGCAGGAACGGACGCAGGTAAGTAGCTTTCCTTACACAACTCCCCATTTCAGTAGTCTGAAGTGGTGAAGTCAAACAGGTGAATTCGTAGCAGTACAACTAGTCACATTCGTTCCTTACACACACTCCACAGCTTAGTCAATAGTAGAAGTACCTGTGCACGCAATAGTCAATAAGGAGTAGAGAATCAGGGCGTAGCCACTCAAAGTGATGAGAATTCACCTTAACAGTCAAATTCTCACTTTAGTCAATAAACCCCAAGGTCTCTAATGAAAATAAGGATTTATTATCAAGCACCTCCAACTTTACATCACTACCAACACACAATCAAAATGATTTATTACAAGACATTAATCAGACTTTTAAAGAGAAAACAGAGACAACAAGGGTTTACAATATAAGCAAAGCTCAACTTTTCTACTGCAAGATCCTTGCCTGGTGGCACTGTCCTTAAAGGAGAACTAATGTTTGTTAGGATTAGGGGTGAGTTTACGTGGGGGAGGGTAAATATACTTCTTGATTACCTTCTTAATTCCAGCACTGGCTCGAAGGAGGTGATTGGTAATTATATTTATCCTAGTTCTTTTATTAATATTTATTTCTATTCCATTCTTACACTTTCTCTCCCTCTTGTCTCTTCCTTTTTTCTCTCTGTGATATGCATACATGGTAGTCTGCAAAAATTCTGTTCAACCGAATGGAACCCTGAAAATGTAAAGAGGACTTGTGGATGTACAGTAAGTACAGTAATCATATAATCATACAGTAATCATATAATCTGCTAAACCATGTTTAAACCTACTTATTTCAGTAGTCATCTAGCAGGTCTGCTTGGTAGCACATCAGTGAATTTGTTAACAAGTAGATAACACTACTTTTCTGATAGAAGACACACTTTAGTAGGAGTTATATTCATTAATAAATGATTCCTTCTTATAAAGCTGTGTCTGACATATGTTCTCAGTATAAGAGTGTGGTTTGGTAAAGCTTTCAGTGCTCTCAGTTCAAAATTAGATGCATATAATTTGTAACTATTTTATATGGTAATTCCCTTCCTCTGTGACCATAGAAACTGAGTGTGAAAGCTTAAAAGCATGAATCTGGCTATTATGGAACAATGATTCCCTGCATTATTGTATCACCTGCAAAGGATTTAACCACCTTTGATTAAAAAGATATGCAGTTGGGTTTTTGTGTTGTTTATCACAACAATTACAATTGTTAAATCACAAATAACAATTGCAATGAAACAAAACAGATTACAAAATGCTACTGGGCAGTGTCTTAACAATTAGGGGTCAAAATGGTCGCAATTACAACTGGACTTCAGCCTGGACAAGAGACCTGAAAACTCCACTTTAGAAACTCTACTTGGAAGATATCTTGCTGGTGTAAAATGGCTATCTTGTGTCTTGCTGCAATTGTATAAGAACTGATGAAGGTTATTAAATGGTGACATCTTTGGTTGCCATTTGCACAGCTTGATTGCTTCTGCAGCGGTTTCTTTTTCAGTAAATCACTGATACAAGGAAGTCATTTTGTCATGTTATCTTAAAAATGGTATCTTATGTAATATATTTTAACAACACACAAACATCTATAAAGCATTTAATTATATATTATAAATATGCATGTTTACAATAAACATACTTTATTGAAAAGGGCTTTGTTGTTTTTCTTTTAGCACCAAAAAAAATGTTGTGAGAAACACTGTTCTGAAAATAATATATTTCTATAATATAAGGATTAGCATACTGTTCCGGTTAAAAACTGAAAAGCAAGCCCATTTTAGCCCATCATTTCAGATCTGCAAAATGCTTCTCATTTTAATGAAGTTGAGGTATTGGTATGGTAGTGCCATTCGATGAATATGTAAGTGCATAGCAAAGGTTATTTTGTCTGACTTGAGTTAAGTTAATTAATTTCACATTATTGATGACTAGTTAACTCCAGAATGAAGGATCAGTAAAGTTATATCACTAGGGACTTAGAAAGGTCATCAGTAAAAAGAGGGATGTAAATCTTATAGAGTTAGTTAGTCCCTAGGTGTATTTTGTGAATATTCCCTCTGCAGTTTCAGGATAAAACAGCAGCCAGATAGATTTGAAATGGGTGATAATGATCCTCATCCCAGATTAGAAGTTGTCTGTCAAATGTAAATGGTGGACATGACTCTTTCACGTACATTAGGACAGACTGATAAGCAGTTACGACAAACAGATGAGAGGATTGATTAGAGTCAAATAATGTTCAGACTGATTTGAATCTTACCAGTTGAAGTGTTTCTTACAAGTCTTACATTTTGCAATCCTAATATCTCCTATGTGTAATGGAAAATATAGATCCAGATCCTGGCAAAATGAAAGAAATCTAGATTGGTTATTTTGTTATGGATACATACATAACATCAATAAGCCTGCTCATAGTTTCAGACCTAAGGTTGGTTTATAGATAGTATGAATGGTGCATAACCAGCTTTGTCTAATGATAAGCAAGGCAAACAAAGAAAGAAACTGTAGAAAGCAATGAAAAAAGGGCCCAATTCTGTCTTGCCAAGTGACTCAGAGTACAGAAGCACCAACAAAAACCTGGACTTGGTAACTTGATCTTAATTTAGCAACAGTCTTAACATTTATTTGGAGGGAGCAGGTGCCACCAAGTTGTACAGACTTCGGCAACCATAAGACATGCATATAATCATTATACAGGCGTTATAGATAGGGTCAAGACAAGGGCAGGACAGCCGGTCATACAAAATGGAAAAATGCTCTTATCTTGAGTAGAATGCTAGGATAGGTCAGATAGTGCAACCCTTCACTGCACTGTACATTGATCATTTTATTAAAAAAAAAAAAAAAGTCTATGTGTGTGCCACTTGCTTCAGAGCCATATTCCTAAGCTATGCAATTTATTCAGAGTTACAATAAGTTTTAAATGAATGAATTCAACTTAAAGATAATGTAATGCCACAGAGTATCCAGGCAGTAAGGCATTAGTATGACTTTAGTCTGATGGTCAGTATATTAAAGTGTGCAGTATATACAAGTGAAAAGATATTTGCAAGATGCAACTGTCATGAGGCCCTAAGAAATATACAAAAGAACACACCTAATTAAAGGGTACTATAAACTTTTTTTCCTGGAATGTGACAGTGCTGCAATACTTCACGTTTAACTGAATTCTAATCATGAAGGGTTAATGGTGCTATTTATCTATCTATTGTGCTGCAAACCCTAACGGCTTATTCATCAAAGTGTGAATTTGACTGGTGACAGCAAAATTGTGTCATTTCGTATCACTTCACTCTCATGTACATGGATTCACTACTGCTTATTCACTAAGCAAAGGATTCCCATAGCAAAGAAGCAAACAGCGCCAGATGCAGTTTCTTGTGTAGTCAGAAAGTAGATGCCCTGCCATCAACCCCCTAATTTGATCTGGCTAATTAAAACTGGCTAATTGAACACAGTACACCTTGCCAAAATAGCTACTTTGACAGACTGACACTTGATGAATAGGTAAACTACTTGCACATGCAAAGAGGTGTGAAGAGCTATGTAAGTCTGTGACCCTTGCAATTATTCTAACTGGTTGAATTACGAATATTGAGGCCTTATTGACTAATGGGTGAATTCACCTGTCGAATTCACCTTGCTACAGTTTGAGTAACATCTCCAAAATAGCCGCAAATTCACTTCTTATTATTGACTGAGCGGAGAATAGGCTTGTAGAATAAGCAGACAGTGGCAATCACTGTCAGATGCAATGTGTGGCGTAGTCAGTCAGATAGAAGTAGAATGCAGAACCCTGTCATCACACCCCTAATTCACCAGTTTGAAATGGCGAAGTCAAACAGGTGAATTTGGAGCAGTACACCTAGTCGCATTTGCTCCTTTGACACACTTTGCCACTTAGTCAATAGTAGAAGTACCTGTGCACGCGTACGCAGAGTGATGCAAAGTGTCCGGTAAGATCGCAACTATCATAGTTGCCAAAACTGGTCACATATTCACCACGTCGCAGAGTTTGCTCAATAAGTGAACATGGTGAAGTGGAGAACAGATGAGAATTCAGAGCTATATGTGACTATTTGGACTATAGTCAATGAGGCCCTAAATTTCATGGGTTTGTAACCTACTTAGATCCTCCTTGGACTTTATTCCACTGCAAAGCTTTGATAAATCTGAAAACAGAAACGGTATTTGTTTTATTCCAAACCCTATATAATTTATATGCAAGTTGAATACAATGATCTGGCAAAATCTGTCTTTCATTAACCCATGCAATCACTTATAATGCATTTTCTGTCACATACCCCTGTATATCATCTCTTAACAACCCCTCAAGTATCTTATATACAATAGAAGTGAAGCACAGATGTTTTTAAATCCATCTTTAAAAACATCAACTACATTTGCTTTATGTTAATACTTTATAAATACTAATTCTGAAATAATTGAACTTTCCCTTTTAAAAATCATGGGTATAATTTGTCTGGTCCTGATAGTGCCTTGTTCACATTTATTTTGTCTAAATTGTGTATTTTTTTACTCATATCCACCCTTAGCCACTGTAAACTAATTAATTACATCAATGGTACTGACACAATTGACCTCATGCCCAGTTTGCCCTTTTGTACACACAGAGCTGAAGCTTTAAATAAGTTTGCCTTTAGCTGTCCCCAGTGACCAACAAAAAGTTTTCTAATTGCTTATAGCACAACTTTTTTGCCAATATATGTATAAAAGTTTGGGATTATACATTTTTATATAACGCTTCGGGTTAATATTTATAAATACCTATATCTTATCCTTCAATGATTTTTTCCCATTAGAAGTAAAGCACATAGGTATTTGTTGTAACCTTTTATACTCATCACCCAAAGAATAAATTGTAAAGTATATGTCCCCAAAATGAATTTGAAAAATCTCCATTCAGCATTTGTGTCTTTAGGTTATCTGAGTACATAACATTATGTTATAACATTAGGTTATCTGAGTCTATGGATGATATTTATGAAAGGGAACAAGGTTTTCTATTTTCTCTCTTTTGCCCAAATTTGTTACAAATTTACCTCCTTCATAAAAATCAGTAAACAATATTTTGGATTGAGTTAAAAGTTCTCCAATTTAAAGAAATTTCTCTGGATTTAACCAATCTTGACCCAATTAACCTTTTAATACAATGGTGCTGCAGTTTGTCCTGGGTCCAGGGATTGGGGGACTGGTTGCAGCCTCAACTGTTGCAAAAGCTGAAACAGGGGTAATAAAATTCTAGCTAAGGGGAGTCAATTGTGATCCCTGGGTCCCACCGCTTAGCCAGGGGAGTTGGGTTTGGAACACTGAAGTGGGTCAGCGATTGATCTCCTCCTCTGCCTCTCAACCCCAAGGTGGAAGATCTAACCTTCAACACAAATTGTGAGCCATACCCCAACCTAAGTGCCCTCACCCTCTACCTTGTTTTGGGGTGGGGGCCCTATAAACAAAACTAAACTGCCCCCCTAAACTTTCTGCCTACTCTAATATCTCCTCACTTCTTATTGGCATATGAAGCGAAAGGTCAAAGGTGGGACACTCATTCCCTAGGTATTGGGGCAAATTGATCTAATATAAATTTGTCCCCCAATCTTTTGAATTATCAAAAGAAATTTATAATTTCCTATTCTATTGTCTTTGATTCAATTCCATGAAGTAGTCCTGAGCTCATGTATTTAATGCCCTTGAACCTCTTTTACACCTGTCTTAATACATAGAAAGGTCACGACATAGTCCCGCAAAGGTCATAATCTTCTGTCTTGATCCGCCATAATCTATGGTGTCTTCAGTCAGAAAGGTTCTCCTGAGGCATGCCAAGAAACCTTCAATTTTATTATTGCTTCAAACATTTTGGGAGCCCTAAACATACTGATGAGAGTACTAATGATAAAGTTGGATATGTGAATGTATTGAACATTTCTCTGTAGGTTGTGAGTATTTCTGTTTTAATTCAGTTTTAATAGAGAAAGAATGAATGAATTATCTCTTTTTAGAATTCCTAACTTCTAGGACAGGAGGTTCTAATTATTTGTGCTTCTACCTCCCCAATTTGTAAGATAGTGGTGCCTAAGATATGTTCACGAACTGCAAAATCCCATCCCAGTGTGGATGCTGGTAATTGTAGCAGATTACTGGCATTTTTACAGTTCTGTGGTAGATGTTGAATTCACCTCCATTGACAGGTCAATAATGGAATAGACATACCTGTTCTCCTGTAGCTATACCCTGTTCACTTACAAGGCACTGGTAATGGTAGTATAAAATGCGAGATAACCGTGTCCCCTTGTTAAAACAGACCTAAAGTCTATAAAGTGGTGGCATAATTTGAACCAGTTGGTTCCTGGTGCAAAACTTTTGAACCTTGGTTTTCTCCCCAAAAATCCATGTCCCCAGTTATTGCTATTTTCTTATACCAATTTCCACTATTTAGCAATATGATTAGATTCTGCATATTTGCTCACCTGTAATAGAGCAATTTTAGTTTGTGGACATTGGGGCCCCTTAAGGTCCCTGGGCCTTGGTGCAGCCGCTGTTTCTGCTCCTGCCCCTTATGTAATATACTGCTATAAGGGAGCAAAAGAGAATACCCTTTCTTTTTAAAGCACATGTTGCAGCATACATATTAATGCAAATCTTCAATTTAAAAGAAATAGGTCAGACTAACAACTACTTCAAGAGTTGATTCCCTAAGAATAAATTAAGTGCCAACAGAGACTTCTCAGACACAGAGTCTCAAGATATTTGACTACAGCCAGCAATAAAGATCCCGTTGGCTTTGCAGTCAGGGATGTGGAACATATAGCAGCTATAATATCCCCAGGGAGGTATTCCAAAATAAGCTGTCTGTGTGAAACAGTTTAGATTCCTCTATTAAACTGCACATCACCTTTTTACTCCTTTGTAATGGAGATATTCCTGCTTTTGTCTGGGTGTTTACAACTTGATGTTCCTATATTAACAGTTATGACTACTTGATATTGGTGTGTTTTATATTTGTCTCACATTTTTCAGAATAAATAGTATAAAGTAGAATGCACTTTGTATCACACATTTTGAAATAAAATCTTTAAAAATGGAATGCCCAACTAGACAGGTCAGAACTGATGAGCATATGTCATTGTATAAAGAAAGGATGATGAAAGAAGGCATAGTAGATGGAATGCAGTGTGCAGATTCAGCTGTAATTATCTTGTGTTTTACTTACCCATGTGGCTTTATGTCTGTTTCTAGGCAAAGATAGCTCATGCTAGTAAGCACCATCACAGCACATTATCTATGCTGCATATACAGCTTGGAATAGTTGTAGTCCTGGTCCCTAGGACCTGGTCTCAACCATGGCCTCACAAAATCATCAGCTGTTTCTTATTTTCATCATAGAAAACAGCAACAAAACGAATTTTTAGGTCTTTCCATATCTGAGGTGGGCTTAAATGTCATACTTTTTATTGAAACTCATTTTGACACTGGCTGCTATTTTTTCTACTTTATGAATGAACCATATGTAAATCTCCCGTACTGCACTAATTTATAGCAAACAACATTAGCACTACAGTAACTGCACTAGATAATTGGTCATTTCTGATGGAGTGCTGTTTCTACAGCTCCAGAGCCAATTAGCACATGTTAACAAATAAATTTGATTATTCCTTTAGTGACATTTTATTTATACTTGCTTTGTTGTTATATTGGATGATGGTAAAGTACATAATAAGTGTGTGGGAAATGGGGGAGTTTAGTTGTATAAGGGCTTTAAATATTCCACATATAAATAAATATAAATTGTCCTATTTTTGCTATATTTTTTATAGTAAGAAATGTTGAGATCACATTTAACGGGCAACAACCTCTGTTTGCAGCTGCATAATGGTGTTGTTAAAGTTTGCTCCCATATGTTCAGAATCTTTGTAAACTTGGTAATATTTTGGTTAAATATCTGTTTATTGCTAAAGTAAAATAACTCAGTTACATGTTCCATCAAACAATCACCAAACCATTAGCCAGCTGTACCACAGTCATTTAAATCCTCTTCAACATATTTATTTTGTATTGGTAATGATCAGAGGTGAGCAATTCATTTTTCCATGGGGCCACATGAGAAATTGGAATGGTTTTAGAGGGCCAGACTAATATACTTTACAATTTCACATGTGGCTCCATGGGAAAATTAATTGCCAGCCCCTGCTGTATAGTATATGCCATAGGGTATAACAAACTGTGCTGCCCCCTCCTCCCTACCCTCTAAAGGAGACAGGTGCTATCTTGGTGCTCACCCCCCTCCATCTCTTTGTCCCTACTCTGTTTGATCTAGCGCTTAGCTTTACAGCTACAGTGTTCCTCTCTCACAGGAAGTTGAAAGTCAACTTCAACAGCATTCCTCTCTCAGAGTCAATGTCCTGAGAGAGAGGAATGCTGTTGCGCTAAGGCTAAGCACTAGATCAGAAATAACCTGGACAGGGAGGAGGGGGGCGAGCATGGCTGCCTACCCCATGGCCCGGTCCTGTCACCCGAGTGGCATAAGGACTGGGCCAAAGATGTCCATAGTTTGCCCACTCCTGGTGTTGATCTTGCTTGGCTTGTATGGGTTCATATATGACATATATATTGTGTAATACTTGATGATTATGTAGTTTAATCACCTAAAAAAACTTAGAAGCTGTTGTTATGACCTTTAACTATTGTTTCTCTGAAAGTATATATTTCATGATGTCCCTTGACAAGGTTCACATGTTACTATCTGTAGATGGTTCTTGGTTACATAGATAATCTGATCTAAATAGGATTATCGACCACATTTGCTCACTTGTTCCCATGAGATCTTTAATTTAAAAAAAAATGCATTTTCAAAAAATTTAATTTAAAAATTTTCAGTTATTCCAACAATTACTTAGAAACACAGAAGGTGTCCTTTTATTGCATGTTCAATGAAAATAAAAGGAAAAAATTTCCAAGACATCACTTACAAGGACTTTCATGATGCAGAGTAGCTTATTTTAAAGGAACAGTCCAGCCTCATTCATAAAAAGTAGTGTGCATTGTAAATGCATAATAAAAAGGTTTACTAATATACTTAGTCAGCCTTTTATGTAAGTAAGCAAAGCAATTAATTGTGCCTCCTGTGTAGTGTTACACAGCTCCTCTGTGTATTTCTTCCTAGATGGATGGATGCAGCATTCTTTTGCCATTGACATAACGGTGTCTCAGGAAGGTCAAAATTAATAGTTAATAAAGTACGATCAGCAGTTACAATAGATACAGCTAATGGTGTATGCTGTCAGTAGCAATAGCGAGCTGATACTGGGCATGAGAGACCAAATCCAT